>JAVQKC010013247.1:0-12330 GCA_036025475.1 Philypnodon macrostomus
GATCATATTATTAAAAATAGACTTAGAACAATGATTTATTGAGGAACTATTTTTTGGGGCGCATGCTTTTGCAAGCTGGGCTCTGCCCGACCTGCCCATATGGACCGCACGCCACTGATGCTTTATAAACATTTCTGGACTTTCTGGATCAACATTAGAGAGTTGAAACCCTGATCACCCAAACTCATGGACCCTCATGCGTAGTATAAGGTGTTTGGGTTTTTTTTACCTATATTTAACCAGTTATTTACGACCTGGCGGGGAAGGAGAGACACCGGGGTTTACAAGAACAAGAATAATACTATTGACATCATCAGATAATAATAATACTTTGACATAGAATAAAGTTAAACACTGTAAACACTGTGCAGGTTTCAGATAATACGTTCATTAAAAGCTTTTAAAAGATGAGCTTGAGACAAAGGTGCTCAGTTTGAGTGGCAGAGAAGTCTTAAAGTCAGAGTCTATCACTGAGTGTCCGTTCCCAGAAACTATGGGCCTGAGGCAGTGTACACCACAATGCCCCCTTAGTCACAGGGTTGACATAGAGACATACACCGATGTAGACACTCGTAAGAATATTATTATTTTATTATACACCGGCTTCTTCAATAAACCAAAAAATTGCACACTTTGATATGACTATGACTGAGATGCGTGCAAATTGACTTGTAATATCTTGATTCGTGAGTGCAAGTCCTACTTTTCTGAATTTTGATCTTAATTATCCCTGGTTTTTAGTGTCTTTCTCCATTAGGCAGCTAATTTCAGATTTCCAAACACAGCCGGGCGGGGTAACTCGACCCGCTGGCCGAGGGTAGTGTGCGATCTGGAGGTGTATTTTGGATCTCCGGGGCCTATTTGCCGCTGATTGGTGCGGTGTGGTACCATGCAGCAGATAATGGCATCTCTCTCAGGTTTCCTTCAGGGTCAGACACAAATTAATGCTCCACTTCCTGTTGGCGAAGAGAGGCCGACGGCAGCTGTGGAGTTCAGAAATCTGCTGTTAAATCACCAATTTAGAGAGTTTTGTTGGCAAACTAAACTGCATGGTGTATTTATTTCTTCATGTGTGCTTCTTGCGTGATTTTAAGTGCAGGATTTCCAGTCTGAAAAAGGCCAATGCCTGGATCTCTTTCTCTCTAGAGTCTGCAAGTTGTTCTATAAACAGATAGGTATTTTCTATCATTTGTAGTGTCATTTCAGGTCACTGGAGTCTAAGCCAGCAACTAAGCTAAGCCTTCGGTTGGGAACACCCTGAACCAAGGCCATTTAGTCATAGGGCTGACACAGAGACATACCATACCTGACCGACAACCAATTACTCTAGCAATTGTTTACTATGAGCAGTTTATATTCACAAATTCCCCTCTGCATTGAACTGTGAGGCATGCAGAGTTCACTCAGAATGATCCTAGTCAACTGACCCAAGCTGAGGAGCTCTTTGTTTTTAAGCATCTATCTATATGAAAGGGCAGCTTACCCACACCACTAATACTACAATATCTCCAATTCAAATGGACTTTTAACATCTCATGCAACACCATCTGTTTTGTAATTGTGTCAAATACATTTAAACACAGCTTTCCTTGTAATGAAGACCTATTGAATTGTGACCAAAATCTTACCATGCATTATCTTAAACCTTGTTTGGCGTCAAAGAGGCTTGTTTTAGGGCTTGATCTCGTTTCGTTTATCCGGTTTACCTTGGCTGATCCTAATGCTGCTACCCACTTCCAAATCCGCAATACTGCTAACACCACCGGCTAAAGTCAGTCATGTACCAAGCAAGACCACCCATATATTTTATCACAGGAACATCTCATTACATTAGACAGGTTAAGATGCTGGTTTACACTGGCTTTGAAAGAGTGTGTAGCAGTATAAACCCTTGCCCGCTGAGAGTGCCCGGTGTGTGAAACTTTGCCAGGACACCATAGAGACATGTATAGTTCAGCCATGGGCACACCAGAGTCAACACGCTAATGAAACTCTAATTTGGCTCAACCTCCTCTGGCATGCACCTTGCTCTGTTCTGTCCGACAGTGTGCACGTGAAAGGGGACCAGTGGACCACATTCATGCTGCTCCAATTCCATGTGTGAATTGTCTAAAATGTGAGAGTGAATGGCTGTCATTGTATGCCTCTTGTCCTGGTTGCGATTGTTCTGGATGGATTCAAGTGTCCAAGAGTATCTTCCAGATGTACCAGTTTGCGTTGGGTTGAACAGCATTTTCAGCTCAAATCCACAAATTGAGTTTCCTGTGTGCCACATTTTGAAGCATGCCAGCACAAACATCTACAGTGGCAATATTTAGGTGGCCAATCATTACTATTCTATATCATGTTCCACATTGTCCGCCTTTGTCCCACAAAACATCATCTGACAGTTAGTCCATTATGATCTGGCTACCCTGTCTTCGGCCCTGTCTTCGGCCCATATGGTTTATATACATACATATAGTCCTATAGAAAAGTAATAGGGTCTGTTGACATGTACTGCCCATAAAATAAATAAAACAAAAACAAAACACGGAAACCCTAGTGATAATAATGCCTCAATAGCGCCCCCAAATTTTTTAAACCCCATAATTCTGGATCACTTACTTTGGCAGAGAACAGTGAAAGTGGGTACAGTGATTCTAAAATATTATTATGACCCCACCCTACAACAAACAGGAAGATGGACACATTGGTCTTCAGTGACTGAACTTTTGTTTTTCAGAGAGATACGGAATTTATTGAGTTTGACCTACATTGACCCTGAAGCTTTCCACAATCTGCCAAGCCTTGAATATTTGTAAGTATATACCACTGCATGTTTTACACTGATGATCTGTTTTACATTTCTTGACAGAGGAGGCATAACATTGTATGGTTTATGGTCAACCAGTGTGACATGTCAGTCATAATGGTAGTAAATTGCACTGTTGTTTCCTGTGCATGCTGGAAGCTTTAACCATAAGTAAAAGCTGTTTGTTGCAAAGAAAAATCTGTTTTTGTATTGTAGCCGTTGTGGTGCCAGAAATACAAATGGTGGTAAACGATTAGGGCTATTATGTTTGAATATGTCTGTGTTTATTCCTTCAGGGGGATTATCAACACAGGCCTAACATTCTTCCCAGTTCTGAGCAGCATCCACTCGTTTGACCCGAACTTCATTTTGTAAGTAAAGACAGATACACCCACCACCTTAGAAAGTGTCATTATGATTTCCTCTAGACGGCAATATTGTTGAGTTGTTTTGCTTAATCCGACATGCCAGCCGTCATTGTATGTCTGAACCATCGATTAACATTTGATTTTACTGCGTGCACACTTTATATGTGCAGGTGATCTTAAGCTCTCATGGTGTGTCTTTTGAGATGAGATGAAAATTTGGCACGATATTCCTGAAACTTAAAAGCTCAAATCTAGACCTCAGAAGAAAAGAAACATCACTCACGTTCACTCAATAAACAAAGAAAGGGGTTTTATCATAGAACCAGTTGATACAATTTGAATGATTTTTTTAATGTACGCTCGGTCTAGTTTGATTATGAACACGTCAATACGTGATGATGAATAAACATGATACTCTCTATCCTCACGACTTTCCAGTGCAAGGTCCTCATTTACCAATTTTGATCCAATTTCCTCTGTATTCGGTGTCATCTTTTACAGGGAAATAGTCGATCATCCCTACATCACCGAAATCCCTGCCAACACATTCCACGGCATCACCACTGAAGTGCTGACAGTGTAAGTAAACTGTGCCATCCACCACATATGCACCACATTCTTAAGTAAATTGGCAAATCATAATAGAAATAGTGGCTCGCTAAAAGAAGAAATTGGCAATAGAAAATTATGTAAATCCCCAAATTAATTTTTGGGCCAAAATGATTTCCCTTTGAGAACATGGCCTCCCTCTGAACCCCACCTCATAAACAATACATAGATACAAAGAAGAGAAATGTATGTGGTCAAAGTCTGGAATGGGAGCGTCTGAATTGGTACAGATGTTATAAAGATGTTTTATGGAGAATGTTGGGTCTTTGACCACAAAATGACGCTGAAAGACAGACCTCAGTATTAATGTAATATGTTGCACAAACACATATTTTCCACTCAGATACACTATGGTTATTGTTAAATGCTAATGTTGAGCTGTCAAAGTCAATCCTATGAGACAGGAAAGAGAATATTTTGTCTACCAATATATGTGATGTGTGATATAATAGTCAAAGGCAGTGTCATCAGTACAAACCCAGGTCTAAACTAGCTCCAAAACCAGGTAATAGTTATAACATAAATAATAATATAAAAAAAATTGAAATAATATTATGTGCACTTTTATGTCAGAATCACTATCATTGTTTTACCATCATAATAATCTGTGTTTGATATTATGCTGAGGGTTGGACAGCAGAAGGAAGCGAGCCGCAGATGGCCCCCGGGCCGCGAGTTTGAGACCCCTGAAATAGGGTCTAAACAAAGCCAAAAAAGCCAGGACTAGACCAAGACTTAACTGAAGACTTCAAAATTAGCAATGGGGCCCATGGTCACAATCATACACCGTTGCCAGGACCTAAAAGAAAACCCCTATTAGCCTTACAATGCAATTACAACTCCATAACATCTGTAGCTAACATCACCTGTGCTTCATTCTAGGAGGTTGTACGGAAATGGCTTGAGGGAAATCCAACATAACGCCTTTAATGGAACCAGGCTTGAACAAGTGTAAGTACAATACATCCTTACCCCTAACATTATCACTAACACAACACACAACAACATTGTTAATTTACATTTAAGTTCATGCTAAAGTAGTTCCTTTATTTACTAGTTAAAATCAAAACTATGCAAAATGTGCTCTAAAACAAGGCCACATTTGGACAAAATTAAGAAAATTGTGACAAAAATTTTTACTTTTGATTATATATTTTTTTTATTATCAAAACACACTTTCATTCAAGGCTCTTATAGGAGAAATAATTTTAGCTGTAAATCTATTGAAGACCATGGCATTATCGCGATTTTGCAATAACAATATTTTAGCATATATCAGGCAGCCCTATTTCTCACGCTATCCAGTTATATAAGTAGTGTAGATTTCTTGGTGATTTTGACTACGACGTCATCATTCACACTTCTTTATCACAACCCAATTCCCGAGATAAAGTGGTTTTGTTCCGTCCAGAATGTTCCGGTCTTTTGGGACAGAGAAATGAGCGGATTTAGAGGTTTTACATTTTCTCCAAATCGGTTGTTCACCATTTGGTCTGGATGAAACCGTTCCTGACATCTGGCATGTGTATTTCCTTTCCCTCAAATTGCACTACAAAAGCAGCGGGATCACGGCTGGGTCTCCACAGGCCTTCTCATATGTACACCAAAAGGACCTAAGCCCAGCTCTTGATTAGCCAGCTCCAGTTCTCATATATATGTATCCAAAAGTGGGCATCAGGAAGTCTGCATTAGGAGTGCTTCATCCACACAGTGACAGTGAGATTAGTGATTTCTATATTTTATCGGTCACAGTGACTAATGCTTTATTACCTCCTGTCAGTGTTTTCAGTAGCGTTTGATGAAAATGTCCAGGGAAGGTTAGAAATGACACAAGGAACAATTGATTAGATTGTGGGAGTGATCCGGATCACTGTCTGGATTTTTAAAAATGGCATCTGTTAGGAACTTTACTCAAAAAGTCAGAAATTACACAAAGATCTTTTGATTAAATGTAAGGAGTGATCAATGGAAATGCGCAGCCTTGGCGGAGGTCTGCGCGCTCCGAGTGCTTTCTAGTGTTTGTAATGTTTTCTATTTTATCAAAAACATTTTGTCATCAGGATATGAGGTATTAATGGTCGGGTGTGTTGATATACCTGCACAGTGCCAAATAACAGAAAGAAGCCACCAATGCATGATGTGATTATTAAACTTTCTTATTGACAGACCAGTGTTTGAGTGTTGTTCCTTGACATATTTTGACTTTCTATGTAGTCTAGATGTCCTTCTAAGAAATGACCACATGAGGTATGCTGTGGGTTTATAAGTCATGATAGTACTTTCAATAGCACTGTCAAGACCAGTGTGAGAACTCTGTAAACAAGGATGAGCTCAGAGTTGAGCCACAGCTCCTCCAGATTCACAGTTTACACATTTACAGTAAATAAGTGACAAATATTGCTTAATTGAACTTAATAAATTCCCCAAATATTGATATCACAATATTTAACTTTATTTCAGAAAGTTTGTTTGTTTTATTCATTACAAACATGGTAAGTCATACTCATACTATAGAAATAATGCATCCTAGCCTGTATGGTCTGTGGGGTCTTTTTATTGGCTGAAATCTAGGGTTAATTAAACCATCGGCGAATGACCTGTAAGTCTCACCAAAGAGCTGTTTGCCTTGGCCCATGATGCACTCTGAGGTGAGAAGCGATCCCAGCGTGGCCTGACCAACGCAAACACTCCTCCTCACGCCTCCGTGATCATTATTAGATTAAAAGAATTGGGGTAGATGTGTAGAGAGAGCCTAGTGTGTTCAAGAGTTCACCGAACCATCTTACATGAGCTTAATTTGAACCAACAATGTGAGCGAGACCTTTTCTGTAGTTTTTCACCTCAAAAATGAGGAAAAATAAACGTTTGAGTGTGTTATATTATGGTGTGCTTTGTGCTGATTGAAATGTAAAAGATAGGTGTTCTCTTAATAAACTCTCATGGTTTTGTTCTGTGTCCAGTGACCTTCACAGGAATAAGTATCTGACCAGGATCGATGAGAGGGCGTTCGCAGGCACCGAGAGCGGCCCCATGCTACTGTAAGTATCACATTTAGTATATTATTGGTGTTCTGTGTGGACACTTTATATAAACGGTGGGGATTTCGCTAAAGATGTATGCACAATGACAATCTGGACAGGGTCATGGCTGAATCTTTATATAGAACTGAAAAAGAATTATAATGGCTGGCCCGAATAAGATCTACATTGCTTTTTACTTACACAGTTATTTTGTGTGGGTAACTGACACGCTGTTAGGTAACTGTAGAGCTCACCTTGGACTTTGGACGTATTTGATTTTATTTTTTATAACATGTACAGTATGTTACTTAAATGAGCAAATCCTCTAAACCTGCATGTTTAGTTGAAGGGTTATTCTACAAGGACAGATCTTGACTGAGGACCATGCAGACCAGTCCATTGGCCGGCGGGTGTCCATAGCTTGTAAACAGTGGTGTTAATAAAGTAGCTCTTCCAGTTTGGTTCTTAACAGCTTACTCAGAAATAAGAAAGGGGGATTCAAATGATAATTCAGAGAAGTCATATAACTCACAAACTGAGCAATGCTGTTGGCTGTGAACAGATCTTGAGTCATGGGGTCTTACGTTATGTTTATTTTATTTATCTTATTTGGTCACATTTAATCTGATTTAGCTGATAAATAGTCAGTGCAGGCCATAGCAGAAGACTGACATCACTTCCAACTGTGACCCTCTCTTGGAGGCCTTAATCTCAGTGGATTGTGACATTATCATTTTTCTTTATTTTGCCACCTGCTCTCGATACATCACCTGCCCCTTATCGTGGTCAACTTTGACCTTCCTGAAGCAAAAACATCATCGTTTTCAACTACGCAGACAACAAATATTCGGTCGACTTACAGTATCATCCAAATATCTAATCCTTCCTCTGCATCTGAGACCAAGGAACCTGAACTTCTTTGTGTGCGAGCATGTGAAACTTCAGATACTTTTGCAAATCTTCAATTCATTTTAGAGTCTCTTAATCCATTTACCACGGCTATCTATTTCTATTGTAGAGACATTGGCAGTCTGGTTTTGTCGAAACTGGTCGGTGTGCAGGTCTTGAGGAACATGTCCTAGTGAGGTCAGTGCCATTAGGTCATGTGTTAAACATCTGGCAATGACAAAACGAGACCGATAGTTAAAAAGTCTGCTGCCTCTTCTAAAGCCGCACACAATGGGTCCCGTGAGAGGAAACCGAGCTAAGGACAGAGAAGAGGGGAGCGCAAATGGGAATAATAAAAAAAAACGTAGGCTCTCAGCAAAGAAAGAATACTTTTGCGAAAGAAGATTTTTATTTCATTAATTCAATCAACAGATTTTCAGAGATTTTTAGAGGGGAATTAATAAGCATGATTTTCTATTTTCCTGCCTGTGTTAATTCTATCATCCAAAGGCATTTATGAGTGAGAACAATTGGTCAATCTAACGCCCTCTAGAAAATGTGACCGTTATCAGTTGTTTGTGTCAGTGCTAATCAGCCATTGCCCAGGGTGTACCCCGCCTAAGGCCTAAAGTTACTGGACTATTTTGATGATGATTTGATAGTGGCAAACCATCAGTGGCATCAAGGCATTTATGTACCCCCCAGATCATTTCAATAGAGGTCATACTAAACAAAAGCAAGCTTCTGTAGCCTGGGGGGAAAAACTAAAAAGATCCATACTTATATCTGTGTATACACAGATAGTATATAAGTAGTAGTAGATAAGTAGTAGATAAGTATGGATGTCTAACCCAGTGTTTCTCAACCTTTTGATCAGAGACACACTATTTAGTCAAGACCACACATCCATTAAAGTCTTAGCGCACCGTGTACAGTATTTATAATGACTATACACACTTCGAACTCACTCACTGAAAGAGAAGAGTGTTCATTTACCCTAACCGTCACCATTTTGTAGTCTCAGACATTCAACAATAGTATGTTGGGCAACAGTAAAGTTACATTTTATTATCTCTCAAGGCACACCTGACAGTCACTCAAGGCACACTAGAGTTCAGACTTCTAGGCACACTGGTTGAATCTCAAGGGTCTAAACAAACCCAAAAAAGACTGAATATTGCCATCAAAAATGTCAATACTTTCAATTTATAACTTCTTTTTCTGTCTGTGTCACAGAGATGTGTCCGAAACAGCCATCACCTCACTACCTACTCTTGGTATGGGCACACTCTGGGAGCTGAGGGCACGTGACACCTGGGCCCTGAAGAAACTGCCCCCCATCAAAGCCTTCAGAGACCTGAGGAGCGCCAACCTGACCTACCCCAGCCACTGCTGCGGCTTCAAGAACCTCAAGAAGAAACGGGGGTGAGATTTAGACTATACATATACATATATATATTTAGACTAGACCTATAATGTAAAATGTAGTACTAATGAGTGCCCAAGGACAAGCCTGATGTGAGTGGGTATTAGCTGTACTTGTGAAGTGTGGACATTGGCGTGGTGTGAATAAACGCTCACCTATAAAATCTTTAAGCATTGCAATAATTAGTGTCACTCAGTGGTGTTATTGTTGGGGAGGTTTCAGTCTGACTAATAGTATTTGAGCATAATACATAGTTTGATGGTACATTTAAAGATTTGGGGGTTTCCCTAAACTCAAAGACATTATTATGTCTAACTTTCAATATTTCATTTGGAGTCTCATTGTATTCTGGTATTTTTTGTTGCATATTGGTAGCTTTGAGAGGTCAGTTTTTATTTTGACTTTTACTGCTCAGAATGAGATTAGAGCATTATTTTCCCATAGCTGTGGCATCAGTCATGTTGACACATGTCTATATATTAGAGAGTGTAGTAAATAAATATACAATCAATTGTTTCTGAGCTTAGCATGATATTTGATTTAAGGGGTCCAGCACTGTATCAGTCTAAACCGATCAGAGATAGAATACAGAACATATTTGAAGATACCTGTGGGTCTGATATTATGAGTTTTTACTAATGGACCATGGTGTGTTACAGATCTCTTGGGATCATGCTTTATTTGTATCTTATTAAGTATTTGGTCTGATCTCATCTGATTTAGTTGTACCAGAAGACTGACATAATTTTCAGCTGTGACCCTCTCATGGAGGCCTCTGTCTCTGTGGACGGTGACATCACTTTAGGAAGATTTTGCTTTATTTTGCCACCTGCTCTTGATACATCACCTGTCGTCTGTGTGAAAGCATGACAAGATTAGTCTGCAAATCTGATGGTTTAAAGTACAATCAAAATATTTACTTAAACTTTTGCCAGAAATGTCACTAATAGACCACTAAAACTACACAGATCTAGTTGTGTGATCTACTCAAAATCATATCAAAAGTTGTAAAATGTTGGCTAAAAAGATTTTTTCATTTGTCATTTTTTTTTTCAGTTTTTTGGAATACATCATCTGCAATCTTACTGCATTTTCCGACCAGCACCACAAGCGCTCGGTGGGTCCTATACACATGCCCTCCTTCCAAGAAGATACAATCACTGACCCAGTCCCGGACCAGGAGACCAACGAAGACGGCCTTAAGGATGAAGATTGGAGGAGAAGCGAATTCCAGAGCAGCCTTCGCAACCATGCCTATTTCGGAGGTCAGCCTGATGATGATGTGGGCTTTGGCGAGACTCTCAAGAACCCCCAGGAGGACACCAGCCAGTACTTTGACAGCCGTTACGATTACATAGTCTGTGACGATCGGGCGGAGGTATCTTGTGCACCTGTTCCAGATGAATTCAACCCTTGCGAGGACATAATGGGCTTTAGCTTTCTTCGAATAACAGTTTGGTTTGTTAGCCTGCTAGCCGTTCTTGGTAATGTCATAGTCCTGCTAGTTCTCCTTACCAGCCACTATAAGCTGTCAGTTTCCCGCTTTCTGATGTGCCATTTAGCTTTTGCGGATCTGTGCATGGGCATATACCTGCTTCTTATCGCCTCCGTAGACCTCCACACAAGAACCGAGTACTTCAACCACGCGATAGACTGGCAGACCGGACCTGGTTGCGGACTTGCCGGGTTCTTTACCGTCTTCGCTAGCGAGCTATCGGTCTACACGCTAACGGTGATAACGCTAGAGAGGTGGTACGCTATCACCTTTGCAATGCGTTTGGACAGGAAGCTACGTCTTCACCATGCTGCGGTGGTCATGATAGCTGGATGGTTCTTTTGCCTTATCTTAGCGCTACTTCCATTGGTGGGTGTTAGCAGTTACCAGATGGTTAGCATCTGTCTTCCAATGGACACCAAGTCAACCGCGGCCCAGGTTTATATCCTTTTAGTGCTGCTGCTCAACATCGTGGCATTTTTTGTAATCTGCGCTTGCTACTTCAGGATCTACTGTGCAGTCCACAATCCTCACTACCGTTCCGGATCTAAGGACACTAACATTGCTAAGCGCATGGCCGTGCTGATCTTCACTGATTTTCTGTGCATGGCGCCAATTTCTTTCTACGCCATGTCAGCAGTTATGGACCGGCCACTCATTACTGTCTCCAATTCAAAAATCCTACTGGTGCTCTTTTACCCACTTAATTCTTGCGCCAACCCTTTCCTCTATGCCATCTTTACCAAGGCCTTTAGAGGCGATGTATTCATTCTCCTTAGCAAAGTCGGATTGTGTCAACAACGGGCACAACTGTTCAGAGGTCAAACTGTGTCTTCAAAAGGTAGTAGTGGCACATCGCAAATCCGGAGAGACAAGAGCAAAGGTCCGAAAGGTGGGGGCCAAGAAGAGGTCCACCTAAGGAAGTGCTCTGGACAAACTTATCAACACACAGTGAGCCAGCAGACCAGCCCTGAAGAGAGCCAAAGTCTGTATACGTGAGATAAACTCCAGAGTAAGATTTTAAAAGAGACTCCAGGTAATGGGAAAGAAGAGGAGGCCAGACCTGTTTGGATATTGAACAGAAAGTTCCAAGATTCCATATCAGCTTCCACATTCGGTCCAGCTGCTATCACACTCTCAGCGGGTCAGTTTATGGTTTCAGTTGGTGGAGAGGATAATACAATAAAAAATCGGAACAATTCGAACTCCACATGTGTGAAGAAAGTGTGGTTTTATCAGAAGATGTACTGTGTGTATACATTCCATATCCCTTATTATTTATAGTAAAAAAACATAGACACACATTTAAGATGTAACTGGAAAACTATACAACCTTTTCCTATAGATTTGCACTAGAGACAATTGTATGTATGCTTTATTTTTGAGAAATTGTATAAAATGTTGTTTATAATTAAATGTAATGGAACACTTCATTGTGCCAAACTACATTCTTGCACTGGTAGAGTATACGCCATAGAAGCTTGTGGAACAGTCAACAGTGGAACATACTGTATACAAAACTGCAAATGAGGCAAGAGCAGAGTGTAGTTTAACCGAGGTAGATATGAGAAAAATACATCAAATAACTGAAATGATTATGTAAAGAGCAGAACTTTTTCACATATATTCTAGTATACAATCACAAAATATACAACCTCATAGCTATAACTGAGTGGTTCACAAAACATAACTGATTCCCATAAATATATATATATATATATATATATATA
>JAVQKC010013272.1:0-33246 GCA_036025475.1 Philypnodon macrostomus
TACGGGGCAGACGTACGGGGCAGACGTACGGGGCGGCGTACGGGGCAGACGTATGGGGCCGTTTTCGCCGATATACACCTTGCTGTCGGGGACGACAGCACAGGCCTAGTTTACATCACCCATTATTTTTAGGTTGATTGTGAGGCTTCAGAAGACCATTGTTTTAAACTTGTTAAAAATAACAACGTTATCATTTATCTACATGATTTATTTGTAATACTATATTGCTTATTCAATACAAATTGTAAATAAAGACCACGATAACAGGATAGTGTCTCTGAACTGGACACAACATGCTTGAATGAAACTGCTTAGACACGTTACAGTATATTTGACCGCCTAGTGACCATTGATGTGCACTACTATTCATGATGCACTGTAGAACATTTTGAGGGCACTAGACATGACTACTACACAACTGCTAAAAAATGGCATGACCACTATATAGTGCACCATATACGTAGGTAGTACTAGGAAGGTCTGTAAGCAGCAGCCATCTTTTACTGTTGTATTGATTTTTCCTTGACCGTCTGCACCTGGAGGTCCTTTCACACCGAGAGGAAGACAGAGCAGGCCACAGGGTTCATCGACGGAGACCTGATCGAGAGCTTCCTGGACCTGGGACGAGCCAAGATGCAGGAGGTGGTCAGCACACTACAGGTCAGAACAAGTCACATTAACATAAAAGCTGTTTTTTGGGGTTTTTTTTCAACTGAGCAAAAATTATTTTTCAGTCAGTAATCGATGGAGGCTAATCAGTGTAACTCACAATCATAGTGCCAATATTTTCAGTCAAAAAGTGTATCTGAAACTTTTTTTGCAGAGTTTCATATGTGTGTGTGTGTGTATATATACACACACATTTGTGTATATTTACACGTGTGTGTATATATATGTATTTATGTGTGTGTATATGTATGTGTGTATATACACCATATACATACATATACACATACATACATACAGACACATGCATATATACATACATGTATATGTATATATACATATATGTATGTATCTATATGGTGTGTGTGTATATATGTATGTATATGATATATACTTGCATCAAACTTGCATCAAAATTGCCAAAAATATTGATTGCATTTAATTCTTATTGACACACTCCTCTGCATCCTATTGATATTAGGGGTATTGTATATACAAGGTGGGCCATAAGTTTACATACATAGGAAAATGGTCCCGTGGAGTTGCCTCCCAGGTCCCCAGATCGCTCCCCTCTTGATTTCTATCTTTGGGGGCACTTGAAGGCCATGGTGTATCAGGTGAAGATACGAAACACAAATCATCTCAAGGAACGTATCATTACAACTTGGGCTGATGAAAGTTCATCAACAGTGGAAAATGTGTTTGTAGAACACATTATATAAATAAAAATGGTTGTTCGACACAATACCTTCCTATGTATGGAAAGTTATGGCCCACCCTGTATTGTGTCCCTGGGTAAGACAGTTATTGCCTATGAATGAACGGGGTTATGTGATTGCCAGGCAAGCGCCATTTAAAACTTGTATTATTCCAGATTGATGATGGCAGCGGCATGAAGCGTGAAGCCACCGTGGACGAGGTCATCAAAATCGTGGAGGAGTTGACCAGGATCCACTAGTCACTAAAAGGGACACCATTATCATACCTTGGCCGGAACACGAATTGTACATAATATTAAAAAAAACATAAGAGCCTGTCCACCGTCCTTCATTGTTATCATTGTCGGGACCCAGAGGTTTCTCAAGCTGTGGGTAGCGGTCTGATGTTAGGGTCGCTCTAGCATACTGACTGGACAGATACATTGCTATGAAATCTACTTTGAAAATCAAGATGAGTTCAAATGACTTGAATTCAGAATATGAAACTTGATTTGAGTCATTTATTCTTCAAAGTGGCACAAAATGTTTGGTCTAAAGCTTCATAAAATGTTGAAAAATGCCAAACTTTAGAGGATCGTTTATTCTACAAAATGGCCGCCAACGACGCAAAGCAGTGTTGGCGGCCATTTTGTTCCGCTTCATACGAACTTGAAAAATAACTAATTTAAAATAAAAAAGGAATATCTTAATTCTTAACTCTTGAGTAATTAATTATTCAAGGAGGCGGACATTTTTTGACATTCTAGAACAAAATGAGTTGTTTATTATTCACACAAAAGGTCCGCCAATAACGCAAAGTGGTGTTAGCAGGCATTTTGTGACGCTGTAGATGATAAATATGAAAAACGTAATATTTTTAAGATTTATGAATATCTATTTCTGACTTGTGTTTTTTATCTATTTTTTTATTTTATCATCATCATCATATGGGCTAAACAACGAAATTATGATAACTCAAAAAATTATTTGCCGGATCAGTTAAAACTTTTGCACACAGGTACATATTCAACTTTTCTAGACAGTTGCATATCACTAATTGTAATTAATCCTACTTAACATAAACAAAATCACATGAATTTTGGCACAGTGATCCGGGCAATTGTATATTTAATGTACATAGGCAAATTACAGAGGTCAAATAAAGAATGCCTCTATTGCGCCCCCATGTTTATGACCCCTATGGGACCCTGGACACACAATGCAAATGAATGCAATGAAACTTGGTACAGTGATTCTCCACAGTACCCAATATAAAATATTATGACCCCACCCTACAACAAACAGGAAGTCGGTCATTTTGGATTGAAATTGGGAGGTCAGGTATATTTGACAGTGTCCAACTTACACATAGTTAGGGGTCAAACCTGAAACACCTAAATACCCGACCCTGAACACCAGTTACCTCTATAGTGCCCCCTATAGACTGAAAGAAGAATGTAGTTTTGGGGAAATGTACAAAATTTGTCAAGAAAACATCCTTCACAAACAAAAGTAAAATGGACCCTGCCCATGTTTGTCATGGTTTGGGGCGGGGCCTCTTAATTGCTTGTTAACAATATAAACCCTTAGAAATCACATAATGTCTGATAATGCCCGTTGGAGCCATAGCAGTTGTTGCATATTTATGGGGGTGTTTCACCGATATACACCTTGCTGTTGGGGACGACAGTGTAGGCCTAGTTTCAAGAAGCCAGTGGAGTAAGAAAACTTTGAAATGGTAAAAAGAATCTTATTCCACTGGCAGAACTTGTAGCTTGAAATAAACATTAAATCCAGTTACATCGAAACAAGTCAAAAGAATATGTAGGCCTAAGTAAATGACTAATCTGGTCAGACCTGCTCAAGATTAATCTGAGTTCAAGTCATTTTTGCGCCTCTTTTTTTGTAGTGTAAGTCAAGGTCTGAGAGTGTGTGAAATGTGTGATAAATTCCACCAGATCCCGTGAGCCATACAAACCTATATAAGTCCATTGGTGACAGTTTAAAGTCAGGTGAGTCCACACGTGATGATCCAGTTTATGGAAGCGCTGTTTGAAAATGATAGATTTATAGATTTTGTCTGTTGTGATGTTTATTCTGTTTATTCTAATAAACTCTGCTTTAGTACTCTGTCTGCTGTCTGTCTCAGTTCTCATTCAAGTCTCAATTAACTTTTATGTCCTCTCCAAGAGCTAAAAATGGATTAAACAGTTGGTAAATATAAGAGCTCCTGCACTGTCAACAAACAAGAAGTCAGGTTTCAGTTTATTTGTCACATGCACATGCAACACAGGGTCAAAAAATGCAATGAAATGCTTTGGATCGGAAGAACCGTTAGACTCGCTAAGATACTCATGAAGTACTAGTAGCATGCAATAATAGTACATGGTAAAAAAAGTGTGCAAAAAGAGATAAGTATAAGAGATAAGTAGACAATATAATAAACATATAATAAAAAAGTACAATAATAAATAGAGAAAAATACAAAGGTGCAGTTGGATTAAATAAGGTGTAAGTATTTCACAGATGTCCAATCAATGCTTAGGCTTAGGAGTGAGTGTGTCACCAGACAGTAAATCTGTGTACAATGAAGTATACAGTATGTGGGTGCCTATCTGTTGGTGTTGAGATAATAGAGATTTGCACTTTGAGTAGTTCAAAAATTGTGATAATTTATTATGAAACGTGTTGTGTTCTAATCTCTTACATTAAATTGTGTTCATTACTCTTTACATTTCTATTAACTCACAGGCCTTAAAGCTGAAATTCCTGATTTTGCGCAGAGAAAAAACCTTTTGTGATGTGACCCCATTTCCTCACGGCCTCACATAAATCAGAAAGTATCAGAATAACAAGCGGAGGTCAGAAGTTGGCTTTTATTTTATTGAACTGAAAATTAAAAAGACAGCTGTGAATAAGTTGAGATTTAAAATAAATAAATACAAAAAACTGTTCCCTCACATTATACCTGATAGATTATAATTCTTGATGAATAAAGGATGTATCAACCAATCAGAGCGCTTCTCTCGCTGCGCTCTTAAACAAAACCCCTTATAACTCAGCCCACAGAGGGTTTAATTTTTTTCTCAGATTACTTTTTTATATTGAGCTACTGACTGTGTAATTATTTTTGCTCAAATACAAAGTAAAAATACCAGTACTACAGCTTTAAACCTGAACATTGCATGGTAACTTAGTGGCTGTGAAACAACTAGACAAACCCATAGACTTATATCATTGATTTGAACTACATTCATTATATATTCCTCTATTTTAAGTGGCCTGTTGATGCCTTCCTTTGCTGTATTCAGTTGGATCATGTGACGTCTGCAGCTCTATGGGCGATCATTGAGTCTGATTGAGCGGGAAATGCATTGATCAATACAAAGCGGCAGACCTCTTACGGTGCAGCCCAGACAAATCAGGCACTTTAGCGTGTTTTCCTGCCAATATTTACACTGGCATTCCACATCAAATATCAAAACACTTGTCTCTCGATTGGACTAAGGGAGGACAGTGCATTTTTCAATTCTCAGCCCAGTTCTTCCTCGTTTGTCAATCAGGAGCCGGATCTATTAGGAAAGATAATTGCATTTGGAATCCATGGCGTAAACTCCGGCGTTTCACTAATTCATCGTGGTGAAGGGTTGACCTTAAAGAGTGTAATTACATACACCTGAGTTACACTAGAGCCTAGAGGAGGGCAAACGTTTACTGGTGACCACCACGTTGTAATTAGCACAAAACAATTAGCTGTGTTATTGCCGCGACGACAAGAGGCTCTCATTGAGATTTCTGCATTTAAACAAACAACTGTGGTTTTACTCTGCTGGGGTACTCAAGACAGAATAGGTCAATTTTTAGCAGCTTCTGAATCAAAATGACTAATAGTGTAAGTTGCCTATAAACTATGTTGATATGCATGCTTTAATTATGTATGGGTTTTATATAGTGCTTTTCTGGACACTTAAAGATGTTTTAGACAACAAAAGTATGCACAAATTAAAATTACAGTGTGATTAAAAACCACTAACCCTCTGCTTATAGACCCTTTCAAAGTTGATAAACATAAAGTTCTAAATTCCGGAATGGAGGCAAGACCATAATACATTTTCAATGGAAAAATTATTGCAAATAAAGATGGTTACTACTGTGCTACATTTGGGTGATGTCAGAGCCTGGTTAGGAAACATTAGTGAATGTACCTATTTTAGTAAAAACTAAATTGGTTCTAAAACTGTCTAAGTGTCTCTTTAGGTTAAACAGTGGCTACTGCAGTTGAATTGTCCTATTGGTTAAAAAGGTAGTACATTACTAAGTCACAGGTCCTCAGGCTCTGATAGGCCTATGTCTCAATCAGATACACGCCCCCATATTGTTACATTGGTTACAGTAATGAGAACTCTCCACCCCCGTTCACCCTCACTCTTGGCTCTGCTGTCTCTCCAGCACATCCTTAATTTGTAGCATTTTTCAAAATTTGGTTGTGGTTAGTCACACTTTAACTTACTTTTGCCTCTAGTCGCCTCCATTCCGGAATTTTAAAGACACAGAAACATTTTAAAGGGTCTATAGGCAATGCTAACAGTAATAAGACTCTTGAAAATAACACTACTATTACCATGACCAATTGCAAAAACTATTTTATTGGAGCCACTAACAAACATTTGGTTGAATATTAATGAATTTGTCTTTCTAGTCATTTACACTCAAAGCTAAATCATTCATCATGTTCTGATGCGCAGCTTCTCTCACTGTCCAAAGAGAAGAAATGGTCACTGACCCATAGTGAACGAACGTGAATGTGAAAAGTGAATGGTTGTCTGTATATAGTATGTCCCTTTATTTTGTGACAAGTCCATTGTCAGGGTGTACCCCGCCAATAGCCCATAGTTGGTAGCATAGACTCCAATCACATGCCACACCTAATAGGACTAAGTCTTTGAATGACCACACCTAAAAGGCCCTACAAAACGACCTTTTCACCATTATTTTAAGCATTTTAATCTAATATACTCCTTGTATTTTCACATACAGCCCTCTCTCTTTAGGTATACAGTGGGCAGTGGCATTAGTTCTACATGACCACGTGGAATTAAGTGCTTTTTCTCCTAAACACAAAATCATTTATGAATTTTAATAGGCCCGCCCATGGCTCATAACTATGCATGACTCCAGACTTTCATAATTGACAGGAAATATGAACTAAGCCAAGGGTCACCTATTAGACTGACTTTTCATTAAATTTTTTGACAGGCCAATACACAAGCGTGGCCTGGCTTTTCCTCCACCATATTCATGTCAGAACCTCTGTGGTGGAGTCTACTGCTACTCCCCTGGGGCCACGACCACAGCTTTATAATTATACACCGGTACACTTTGGGAGGTAGGTCTGGTTCTGTTTGTACTCGAATGTAGGCATATTATCATATATCAAGAGAAGCCATAAATTTGATAATATATTGGCTTAAATGGCTGTGCATTCAAGTAGACATTACTGTTGTTGAGTGTTAACTTGAATAGCAATGTCAAATATTCAATTTTACTTTATCCAATCATAGGTGAGATGCCTGAGGTGCATGGTTGTGATCTGTCTAGACCAGGGTGGGCAATTATTTTTTCCCGAGGGCCACATTGGGACCGGGACTGTTGTGGAGGGCCAATAACTTGACGAGATGAGCTATCCAATAAAAACTACTATACAAGTAATTAACGCAGTGTCAGAAAAGGGCTCACACTTTGGTGGTAGATCAGTGAAACACAAGAGTGAAACACAAATGTGTATTGTTTCTTTTTAATGTCCTCAAAATTGGATATTATACAGTACAATCTCTACAATATGTGTTGCCCAAGGACCGCATGTTGTCCCCGCGCCCCACTTTGCCCAGGTCTGGTCTAGACTCCACGCTTTCCAAAGATTCTAACAACGACAGATTAAGCAAAGTGTACAGAATGGGTGGAGTCTGCATGTCCTTTCTGTGTCACTGTGGGTTCTCTCTGAATGCTTCAGCTTCCTCCCACTGTTCAAAAACATGCATGTGTTAGGAGAATTGGTGACTCTTTAATAATTACTTGTAACGTGCCTATAGCAGCTGAATGTGAGAGTGAATATTTGTCTCTCAGTGTATGTCAGCCCTGCGACTGGCTAAAATCCAGTGTATACCCTGCGCATAGTTGCTGAGGTAGACTCCAGGCAAATAAGCAGGAGAAATTGATTAATTAATCCAGGAAAACTGTAGTTGTTTGTTAGCCTAGTTAAAATTTTGATTTAGACCAGGTTTCTATTAGTAAACAGCTTAATGCTCTATGCTATCCAGATTTTATCTGCAAAAATATACATCTCCGGTGTCCTAATAGTCCAGTGGGTCTCAAAGTTTTTACTCCAAGTACCAACATGAAGAAAGTGTTTGCCTCTCCAACACTATCAAGTTAGTCTAGGGCTGAACTGAGTCTAAATCAAGGCTAAACTAAAATCAAGCCAGGACTAATACCGGACATGGAAAAATGCTCTAAACCGGCGCTAAACCAGGTCTGAACCAGAACTAAACCAGCAATAACCTGGGATTAAAGAAGCCTATAGCAATCTGTTTAAAGATCCCCAAGCCCCCCTAGAGCAATCCTGAGTACCATCAATGGTACCTGTACCACAGTTTGAGAAACACTGCTGTTGTCAAATCCTGTTTTTTTGTGTTTTTTTATATATAGCTAAATATGAGCTAATTATTCAAGACTTGTCAAATCAATTCTGAAAATTAACATATGTAAGTAATCCTTTATAAATATGTAAAGTCAGTGGTGTAAACATTGCCTCTGTGGCCTCTTTCTCCTATAGGGGTTATGGGCTTGTGGAGTGAGCATGTTGAAGTGTGGCGTGAAACCTCTGCTGACACCAGCCATTGTGCTCTGTGTAGACACAACAAACGTGTTGGCATACATTGTGCACACTTACATCACTTCTGCTCAGCCAAGTGGAGCGTGCAGGAACCATCCTCGCCTCTGCACCAGTTCAGCCCTAGGTCAAGATGACACCCCCTGCACTATGGCTAACGCTAACACCTACCAGTGCTATACAGACAGAGGTGGGTAGAGTAGTCAAGAATTGTCATCTAGACAAGACAAGAGTACGGTTAATTCAAAATATTGTTGCTCAAGCTGAAGTAAAAAGTACTGAGAAAATTATATATTATTTATGCAAGCCTGTTAAAACTGATACTAAGAAATATGTTAAAAAGTGAGGCATGAGGGGGCAACTTCTGGTAAAAACAAACAAATAAATGAATAATAAATACATAATAAAAAAAAATATATATAAACAATAATTATCATCATCATTATCATCATCATCAAGCAATAAATAACAACATAAAAAGAATTGGTATAAAAATATCATTCATGGAAGTCCCAATTTTCTCACAATTTATTGAAAAAGTTACTCAAGTCAATGTAACTAATAACTACCCACCTCTGACAGCGGCGGACAATGTGCCGTAGGAGCTCGATGGAATGCCCTCCCCCCCCCTTGTTATAAGGACCAGGCTAAAACTCATTGTCTTGCATGTAAATCTACACCTCTGGGCTATAAAAGTGCTACAAAGAGGCTTGTTGAGGAGAGTAAGTGAACATCCATCCCACTGGTAATTAAGCGGACAGACTGACATTGTGGCTCCTACGTGGGTCCAACACTGGGGGCTTTGTTGACACGGCGTCTGGACCCAGGCAAAAACACAGGAAAATATTTTCAACTGAGTCATCGGCCCGAGCTGCACAACAAGATGAGCTCTCATGGGACCAACAGGCTTATTAAGATCACCATTTGTTGTGAAGAGAGCAGAAAATGACCATTAGGAAGTGTTAGAAAAGCAGAGATGTTTCCACTATCTCTACAGTAGAAAACAACTGGACTGAAGTGGAATTTGTCTTATTGCACCACTGGTTTGGAGAAACAGACAGAAGCAATGCATAGAGACAAATTATATGTAAAGCTGGCAAAGGAATTCAGTTCAGATTTTGAGCCTATTGAGAATATCACACAGTTTCCCCCATAGTAATTATTTATATTCATTTAAGGCCAAATGTGACCAATGTCTAATAGATATGAATGGGGCAATGGCAACACTGAATGATGCAATGCGTATTGGTGGCAGTAGAGGTAAAATGAGTTCAAGATGTATACGTCTGCCATGAGGCATTACACTGTAGAAAAAAGCTAGGCTCTATAACCTTATTTGGTGAATGCAAAACAAAAGGGTGCTATTTCTTTTCATGGAATATATAGATTACCTGCCAGTTGCCCTTCTGGGTTTCACAGATTCTCTCCAGCCTCACCCTAAAAACTAGAATGAAAAAGAACATGAATAAACAGAGAAGCTTATGCTTTAAACATTTTAGATAACCATAGTATGCCTTTTCCCCCAAGCTTTTCAATTCAGCCTGATTTAGGCGCATATGCTTATTTTTAGCACAATACATTTTGCAATAAAAACAATATTTATTGAAAATATCGCATTTTTGCCTTCCCTCTGCTGAAAATACTGTGAATAGGTGCATGGTCCTTTAAGTTGGCCACGCCCCCTATTACAGCAACACAGTTCTCTACATAGAAAAAGTAGAACCAAGCGTTTTTAGCTCATGGGGAAGTCAGTGCATCAGCAAACAGGCTTGCTCATGTGTGAATGGAACACAATACAACCCCAGGCATGTTTTTGACATGGAAACAACAATACAACAAGCTCAGAAAAGTCATATTAGCATAATAGGGGCCCTTTAAGTCAGACATTAACATCCATTGTATTCTCATAGATACACTATTATACCATTTTACACAAAGCATCTTTTCATTAGAGGCACATTCCCACTAAAACATGAATACATTAGGCTCTCATGCTTTAATCCAGGACAGTTACAGTAGTGGCATGTTTTGGTAAAAGGATATCATTAATCATGGGTATAATCAGATGACATCAGGTCACGGCCCGCTAAGTGTGTTTTCCTCATTATGCTAATGCTAATCCAGGGAGAGGGCTGTGTTCCCGCTCTTTCTTACCCTGACACTTCTTTTATATGACACGCTGCGATGATGGAAGAGAGAAGAAAGAATCACCAGCTCGGACACAATGCTTCTTCAATAACTATAATTTAGCAAATGGCAGCAAAAGATCGAAATTGTATAGTATTGAAATTGCAGTTGTAGGGTTATTTACAATTTCAAAAGTTTCTTTAGGTGACATAACAGCGCAAAACCAATTTAGAAAACAATAAATTGTCAATCAAACATGGCAATTATTGTGAGTGCCGCTCCGAGAGAATCGTTGATTTTTGTACTACTTCCTGTAGATTCAGGTCATGTATTTCCGGTGGAGTTGAAGTACATGTGTTCCTCAGTTGGCTGTTGGACCCTTCTTGATTTTAAGCCACATTTGTTTCTAACATTAGGCATGTGGTCTAAAACATTACTGTACTGTACGTTACTGTGCCTTTAAGACAAATCTACATTATTACTGTATGTCACAGACTTTGCTAAATTCTACTTAATACTTGGTAAATTAGCTCAGATTTGCTATTTTTTGCCTGTCAATTTATTTATT
Source organism: Philypnodon macrostomus (assembly GCA_036025475.1). Taxonomy (NCBI): domain Eukaryota; kingdom Metazoa; phylum Chordata; class Actinopteri; order Gobiiformes; family Eleotridae; genus Philypnodon; species Philypnodon macrostomus. The sequence continues at coordinate 10,949 of JAVQKC010013272.1, forward strand.
CATTGTTAAGAAAATTAATATATAGATTGTATATAGATTGTGTATGGCGCATACAATCTTGCAGATCAAATTTCCCATAAGCCTATATCCATTGAGAACATTTCTTTAGCAGTGGGAAGTCATCCTCCAGGCTATTTACTGTCTGTGTGATATATGAAGTTTGTGCGTTTGATTGTGCGTGATTATGTTCGGAGAGAGTGACCTTTAGTGGCTACCGTAGTATTGTAATATAATGAGGAAGTGTCAGTCGGTGCGTACAGTGATGAGACGGGCTGCGTTCAGAAGCATCGATCCACCGGGCCAGAGAGGATTGACCAGAATCTGAAATATCTCCAGCCATATATATATCTATACAGGTGATACTTCGAGGACAGTGGGAAAGTGTAGCCCTTTCTTTGTTCCATTTATGAAAGTAACTCAAGTTGCTTAAGAAAAAGCACTACAGGTAAATAAAGAACAGGTAACAGTAATTTGTATATATGTATTTACTAGGTCTGCAATTTGAAAAAAACATCTAATTGTGATTTTTATGACAAATATTGCAATTGCGATTCGATTTTCAGTATTGTTTTTAAAACCACAATTCGATTCACAGTTAACGATTAACTGTTAAACTTCCACAAGAATCACATGCCTTTCAGAACATGTTTGCAGAGGTTAAACCTAAAGTTAAGGTTTTTGCATATTTTTTGTTTTGTGCAGAAGCCTTTGCGAGTTCTTACTTGCGACATACATTTCGACATGATTGCAATAATTGTGCAGCCCTCGTATTTACCAACCCTAACCCCATACCATACCCAAATTAAACATGATTGCTAGCTTTTTAAATATTGCATTTCTATCTTGTTACCATACTATTACTTTAGCAACATTGCATGGTAATTACTTAATGATCAACCATAATTATTACATTATTATCTATTCATTACATCACTATTGCCATATTATTATTGTGCTGTAAAGAAAAGTGCTACCAAAAAATATAGTATAGTAAAGTATTTTTTTGTACATTTCAAAATCTGAATATTGGATGGAGCATGCTTCACAATCCGGGTTTATTTTGTTGACATATGAGATGAAAGGGTGAATGGATAGTAAATTAGGAAAAGGAAAAAAACTTAATAAACACATGTAAAGTATTGTTAAAGCTGCACTACCTGAAGTTTGAATGATACACTCCACTTTCCTAATTCTTCTCCTTCGCGACCCTCTATCATGGTCTCACACGAACCAGGAAGTACATACACAAGCCAGGACATATGAAAATAACAGCAGCGATCTGGAGTTGACTTAGATTTTTTTTTATTTAAATTGTTGTGATAAAACTGTGAATTCTGAAATAAAACTTCAGGTTCCTCACATTATTCCTGATAGATTCTAGTTCTTGATAATTAAACAATGTTTCACCCAATAAGAGAGCTCCTGTCTTGTGGAAGCATGTGATTGGTTTAACAGTTCCTTCCCTCGCTTTAAAACAAAAACCGTTATACCACAGTCCACAGGTGACTTTTTCTCAGATGACTTCTGTTATGCTGTTAATAACTAAATAATTAGCTACCAAAATACAAGGGAAGAGAAATTGGGTATTACAGCTTTAAGGCTAGAAAATATGGAGATATATGATTTGAAAATGCCATATGAAACTATTCATAGAAATAACTATATACTATTATTATAGGTATTAGTTCAGCATTTGTGACCAGTTCATTTAATTTCACTAATGAGTTATAAACGCTATTATTAATGTTTAAATTCCTAATTGATAAACATCTGAGTAACCCCCCGGTATCCCACCCAGAAGGGCCCTACCATCAAATATGCATTTTTTGCACACTAAGAGACAGGTGTGAGTATAGTATTTATCTCGTTTACAATGGCTGATGTTAGCGGCTCGATCTGGGTTTAAAAATCATGCATAAATAAACAACTTCTGAATTTTGACATATAAATGATTAGGAATACCAAAACTGTTTCTTACATAAGATTGCATAAATTGCTCACGTGGAGACTGGAGGGTTAAACATCTATAAACTGCTTATTTAGCACAGTATGGGTAATAACCAGGGCTTAAACTAGCCACTAGCCAACTCAATCCGATCAGTCATTATTTATAATTTCGCTTTTCATGCTTTACAGATTTAAAAACTATATCACATCAACCTGCCTCCCCCATACACCCCACACCCCATCTACAAAAACATTCATACAGACAGATAGATTCATTTATGGCTGAGCACAGGTGAGGAAGCCAAGATTTTACTTATAGCTAGCAACACATTCACTCTCACTAGCTGGATTGTCCTGTTGCATTCAATACATGTTAACTAGTTTTGGCCTGCCTTAATCCAGTTTCAGAATGTAAACTTACAAAGAAATTCACAAAAAAAAAAAAAAAAACCCGGGCGAGCAAAAATATACAACTGTAAAAAATACTGCAGTATCCTCAGCTGCTGATTTTGAAGAATTGATGGAGCTAATATAGTTATAAACTGGTAATTATTACTGCTGAATAGATATGAATGTATATTGGAATATACAAATGTATGTAATACTTTTTTGAGGCTTTTTAAAAAGCCCACAATTCCTCAAATTGATTTTGAACTTGTAGTGTAATTTGTATGGACCAATACATGTGTCTGAAATAAAGATTGAATTGACCCTCCATGAGCAACACAAAGCCTGAACATTTTCTATTTATGACAATGTTATATTAAACTAATGATAATCAATGCGTGATAGACTGTGTATGCTGATGGATTGTCTTACCTCCACCCTCTTATTAACTCAGTCCTGGTAATGTGACCTGTGAGAGCTGTTCCTCCTCCCCTCTCCACAGTCAGTGTCTAAGCCCTATCTCATAAAGCACAATTAAGTGGGCCAATCAGACAGGCTTAAAGGCACTCCTCCAGTGCTGCTGCTCCGTAATTAACCAAAATACATCATCAGCCGTGAATTAGCCGCGCGGATTTCAATCATAATCACGGACTCGCCGTAATTTGCCGTGACTTTTCCGTCAAGGACTACTTGTATGATGATTTAATAGAATTTAACTTTCTTTCTTCTTTTTCTATACAAACAGAACCAAAAAGTGAAAGGGAGCTGAAGCTTTGGAAGAATACAATTATGTTATGGTCAATATGGTGACATTTTAGTTTCTATGTCCGGTGGAAGTCCGGAAATGTATTCATTTAGACCTGGTTTATTTCTGCATTTAGTCCTTCTAAAAGTGCAAAAGTATGAGTTGAATTTGAATTAAATTTGAGAAAAGATCAGTAATGGCCCAAGAAAGGAAAATTGGCAAAAGATACTAACTCCAGCCACAAGGAGTCAGTAAAGAAATAAATAGTCAGTTTACTTGCATTTTATATGATTGTCAGATGAAGGGACTTGGCTAAATGGTCACTCTTGAACTAGAGGAGCTTTAGTCTAGGTCTGGGCACTATATGTATTTTTAATTTATGGGTAAATGCTTTTCCCATTGAGGCTAGTTATTACATCTCACAACTGATTTTGAACTACTTTAGGTGATGCAGAATTGGGACGTGTGGGGTTGTCAGCGTAGAGGCATTATTAGCATTATCCAATTATTCAATAATTTTGAAAATAGCCTAAAGTGTTGTTTATAATTTTGAATTCAATAGGTAGGGAAAGTGTTTCGCCCAACAGTGTGAACACACTGAAAAAAGTGTAACATTCTCATCTTACTTAAATAGATCATTTCACCTACAAAAATGTGCATTATGTAATTTTTTGTCAAAATTAAGCTAATGCAAATATACAGCATCTCGAAATGTGAGCTAGTCCATGTGAGTTTAATACACATCATGTAGTTGAATTGATCTACTTAAGTCAATTGAGACCATGAAAGATTTTTTGTGTGAATTATCACTGCACAATTTGTAAGTAGAGCAACATTTTGCTGTATGAACTAATTGGAGCTGGAATCAAACCAGCAACCCTCCAGTTAGAGGGCAATCCACTCTACCATCGAATCTACTCACATATAGCACGCAGATTTAGTTTATCTCGGGAGTCCTAGCTCTAACTATGGAAGCAGAGGTGGTGAAAACATTCATCACCTCAGTATTACGGCTCATAGTCTCGGACAGCACATTAATTCAGGTGGCTATTAGGCAGCCTCCAGCCAGCCACGGGAAAAAAAATATATTCAAATACAGTTGACAGTGTGGGCTACGACAATAAGCAAAAAACAGAGGTGGCTAGTTATCAGATTCATTTACTCAGTTACATTTACTTCTTGAGTAACTTCTTGATTAAATAAGTAATGTTTTCGGAAGTAACAATAATTGAGTAAAATTCTTCATTTCTCACAAAGTTAAGAAGATATTGTCTTATGTGAAAAAGTGACAAGATTTGTAAATTTTTCGTGGCACAGGAGAAATAATTTGCACTATTTGTCTGACCAAAATGAAATCACACATTCCATAAAAACTACTCAGCTTTTCCATGAGCTACTTTTGAACTTTTACTTGAGTCATTTTTCAGCTGATTTTTTATTTTTTTTTACTTCTTCACTAATATTATATGACTTTTTGTGAAATCTTTAAACCTGGCTTCTTCCTGGTGGAGTGGAGATAGCGAAAGATGTTTTGAACATTTTTGTGAAATATCAGAATTTGCACTCAAAAATCAATCACACATACATTTACACTATACTAGCCTTTCCTCTAGATCCTTTTTTGTTATTTACTTGAGTCATTTTTGGGTGACTACGTTTTACTTCTACTTTACTTATTATGGTAGAGACTACTCTTACTTGATTACATTTTTGGCTATTCTACCTACCTCTGGCAAAAGCAAAATTAACCTGCAACCAACACATATAATATGGACTGTGGCTTTTTGCAAAATCTTTCAAACCTGGCTTCTTCCTGGTGGAGTGCGGATAGTTTTGAACATTTTAGCTTTTTATGAGATATCAGAATTTGCACTCTTTGTCTGTTTGAATAGGCTTAAAAAATGGATCACACATACATTTATACTATACTAGCTTTTCCTCTAGATACTTTTTAGTAATTTTTACGGTGACTATATTTGCCTTCTACTTTACTGATTACTATGGTAACAATAGGCTTACTTGATTACAGTTTTGGCTGTTCTACGTACCTCTGGCTAAAGCAAAATGTACCTGCAACCAACACATCTCATATGGACTGTGGCTTTTTGCGAAATCTTTCAAACCTGGCCTCTTCCTGGACTTCTTCCCTGTCAGTGGAGATGGCGTAGATGTGAAATAAAAAGAGAGAAGGGAAAGCGTTGGAGCCAATTAGAAAGGCTCTCTGTGCTGCGCCCGCTCAGAAAAGCCAGGCTTCGCAAAAGGTCAGCCTGAAATTTGAATGACAGGGCCAAAGTCTTTTACTTATAATTTTTGTGTTTGCAATAGATTTTGGAGCAATTCACAGCCTTAAAGGGCCTAGAGTGGAACACCAATTAATTGTAATGAATAATCTGACAAATCTGGCTGACATATGGCTGCTAATACTCCTTCCTTTTCTAGAGGGAGCAGCCCAGGGATTAGATTACCTCAAATGAAATGTGGTGAAGCGCTGTGTGCCATCTGCATGTAAGGGAAAACACGACATCGGTATAGGGTCCGTGGATCCCTCACCGCAGACATCACTGGGGTGGGAATACGGCCTTGTTTTTTTCTCGCCATGTTATTGAACCAGCTGCCTCTCATGAAGTAAAATGCAATAATGCCGCAAAATCGAAAGCGTGCGGAGGAAGTAAACAAACAGGACAGAAGTGATAAGTGTTGGGCAAACATCTAAACAAGGGGCGAGCGAGCGGCCATCTGAGCACCGGCCGCCACTGGAGACAAAGCTTTATTAAAAAGAATTGATGAATAAACGCCGCAGTCACATTAGCTAGATTTCAGTTAGGGTCAGGGTTGTGTTTGAAGAAAACTGTTTAATGACTTGATAATGATTATGATAAGACTAATCTGTCAAAAAATGCTACATTATTTTGTCCTCAAAGGATTGTTGTTGTTAGTATGGATTTCAATATGCTGGCACTCTCCACTACAGGACTCATCATGACATTCCATTTAAGGACAAATGGTGTGATAATGATAATTGGTAAAAGTATAACTCATTGGCATTAATCATCACTTGGACTTGAAGTCAGGAGCTTATAGTTCAGGGGTAAATGCTCTATGTAACAAGCTACCAAGCATACTTTAAAAAACAAATCCTGAGCAAACATCAAAACAAGACAGCCACAGACAGCCATTCGAGCAGCGGCCGCCCAGTCCACCCTTTATTAAAAAAGTATTAGAATTAGGACCATGTTGACAATGGCAAGATTTGGTTAGGCCTTTGTGTATTCGATGAAACAGAATAAATCATTAAATAGTATATTGTTATAAAAGTTATATGTAAAAAAATAAATAAATATAAATAAACTAGAACATCATGTAGGCTTTATTATGAATAATTATACCACATTCTTCCATAGTCAATTTAGAGACGCTTTAATTGTGTGTTGAAATTACTGGCTGCCAGAAGAAAGAAATACAACCACAAACGATCACAAACTAGTGATTGCAAACTAGTGTGTTTTTGTGATAGTCCCAAGCCTGGATAAATGGAAAGGGTTATGTCAGGAAAGGCATCTGACCTCAATCAATGTAAGATGGTGTGGTGACCCTGTAGGGATATAGCCAATTGCCTCTTTGGGGATAGTCAGCGAACCTTCCTACACCCTGAAAAAGCTCAAGAAAGAAGGAATTCAATGGGAAACACAGATAATAGTTATAAAACCAAAGACTATATTCCCTAGAAAGCTGTAAAAAATGTACGTCCACTGATATGAATTCAACACCAATATGTAAAAAGGTTGATACAACAGCGTTGTGATGGTGTTGTTGAGATGATGTATGTTTTTGCATTGGCTGAATGCAAAAATACTACACATTCTATATTGTATCCATGGAAAATCATCCATGGGAGTTGAAATACACATCATTTCTAGTTGGACTGATCTACTACGACGGAGGGAGCTAAAATCATAGGGACAGAGGATAACATCGAGATACGCAAACGAGCCCACAGGACAGTGAACAGAGTCGAGGGGGCTTATATGGTTGCTCAAATCTGGGATGCTGTGATGGAGAAGTCGGACTTCAGATGGCGCTGTTCCCCCAACACTCAAGGTGGTAGAACAGCGCCAAAACCTGTATAAATCAGATGACCAAGACATGTCGTAGTAACATGTGACTGCCGACGATGTCTGTAGGTAAGTGTTGTAAGTGGTCAAGTTTAATCTGTTTTTCCGCCCTTGGCGTCACGTCTAAGTGTGTGTCTTTATTTAGAGTGTCCAGTGTAAGAATAGTCCAGGCAGTAAGACAATGTGTGTGGGAGGGTCCTGCCCAAACGACAGCTCTGATACAGAACACTGCGTCACACTAAACCGTTTCTAATACACTTACAATACACTTACAAACAATTGTGTGTTATACAAGCTTGTGTATAACTGTAGTGACATTAGTAGAACTACTTCTTTACAACTGATCTACTTAGTCACAGTCCTATTCATTATAATTATACTGAAAAACGTGTAACATTCACACGGAAAATCATTCATTGTCTCGATAAATTTAAGTAAATCAGTCCAACTAGAAATGTGTGCATTCAACTCACATGGATGATTTCACATTGATACCTTTTAAGAAATCTCAAATACAATTTAGAATGTGTAGATTAAAGTTTTTTTTTTAATGTGAAATAGTCCATGTGAGTTAAGACAATTCAAAATTTTTCAAATGAATGTTTACTGCACAATGTGTAAGTCGAGCAACGTTTGACTTTTTTCAGTGTACAGTGGCCACAGCTTGAGAAATACTGAACTATGATTAGCAACATCTTTAATATGCAAGTACTCAGTCAATACAAAAATCTAATTTTTATCAACATTCTCATTAGTTTAGGTAGCCTAAATCTGTCAGAGGTGTAGGGTATGAGGGGAAAAATACAACAAATTATCCATTCATCATCATCAAGGTGAGATATGTAATTATTTGTCATGCCAATATGAGGTCATCCCCTCTAGCCCAATGCTAACCGCTACCGAGACAACACCTCCATCTCCTTTCAAACTGTCACCGCTGTCGTCTTTATGATCCTCCTTTAACCCCCGCACCCTGCTCCTGTTTACTCCTCCGAGCAAAAAAAGAAAAATATGAGCTTTTTTTTCTCTAAAAGTGCGTTCTGAGTGCAGGGTTCAGGAGTCAGTGCTCTTAGTTAATTGTGCACGACTTGAACAAAGCAGATTTTCGGCGGCGGTTTGCCTCCGGTGTGTGTGGCTATAGCCGTAATTGCCGGGGAGCAGGTCTTAATTTAAAACCGGGGGGTAATTATCATGCAGCGCGTACCCACCCAGAATGTTTGCATAACTATCACAAGCGTTTTCATAAATGATGCTTTAATTAGTCTTAATTAGAATTTGTTTAAGTCAGCAGGGAATGCAGGGCCCCGTGAAATGATGTATGTAATAAGGATCTGGGCCCTCTCCCTCTCTCCCTCTCTCCCTCTCTCCCGCTCTCCCTCTCTCCCTCTCTCCCTCTCCTCTTTCTGTGTGTGTGGGGTTCGACTCGGGGAATAGAGCAGACAAAATCACATCACATTAAATTGATTCAGTCAGAATTAAAATTCTTATGGTATTAATTAAATGGGGAAGATCTCATTAGCAGGCGGTGTGGTGAGAGAGAGAGGGAGAGCCAGCAGATGTGACGGTGTCAGAGCCACAGCAATGCCATTAGGGCCCAGGCTAGGAGAGGAGACAAGGAGCGAGGAAAGGACATAAAGAAAAATTTTTTTGTTCTTGGTTTTGGCTGCGGGTTCATTGGGAGAGTGGTTAACACTTACTGTAAAACCTGTAAAGGTAAAAGTATATCCAACTCAAATGAATTGGGGAAAATAATTTATTAATTTTATCCTATAACTGGAGGGTTAGCAGTTCGAATCCCACTTGTTCATACTGTCATTATGTCCTTGGGCAAGACACTAAACCCACACTTGGTGTCAGGTGATGGTAGGAGAGGCTGTAGGCGCAGAATGACAGCCACACCATCGTAAGACTGCCCCAGAGAAGTGCCTTTGAGGGTAAAAAAATTAATAAAAATACTATATAAAACTAATGCATTTTTACTAATATATGTATTTACGTTTTAACTCCAATAATTGAAGTTCTTTTACATAGAGTTCCCTTCTTGAAAGCAGTTTTAATGGTATTTTCTTCCTAGTTTTTTCTTGACTTTTTTTATTTAAGAACATTTAGGACATTACAAGTAACTAAATAAATGAGTTTTTTTAGTACGATGCACATTTTGTTTTTACAGTGCATCTGCCTTGCAGGAAAATGGTCATGGGTTTGAGTCTTTGGCCAGGCAGTACACCATCTTTTGTGCAGTCAGGTTACAGTGGGTTCTCTCCGGCTGCCTTCCATCCTGTGAAGACACGTCTGTCAGTGTACGTCTGTAAAGGTCAGCTCTCAGACTAACTATCCAGACTCTATAGGGGAGGGAGTTGTATTGTATATAGTCACAAAAAGTTATATTTATATTTACCTTTTGGGTGAAATTTGCTGAAAATGTTTTTGCCAAAGTGATCTTCCAGCCTGTGATGATTTTATTAACGTTCTGTAATTACGCCCATATGTCAGATGTCCCATTTTTAATATATCACAATCAATTACTTATATATATATATTCTTAGGCATAAAATGATGTTTGATGGGACATTTGAAGAGCATGTATGATCATTGTTTGGGATCCAGGGTTTACCCCAAGGAGCTAACCCCAAACTGCCAAATGCCTAACACTAAACATTCATTTTTGTATTATATTTGGTATTTTTTAGTTGAGCTTTGCATTAGCAGACCGCTCCTGCAGCCCCAGAGCACACAAGTAAGTTAATACACAGTAGGATAATGCAGTGTCTTTGTGGAAGTCCCACTCTTTCTGGACACTATGCCCAGAAGCACAAATATCAAGAACTGGGGCGCTAGTAACTAATATACCCTCACTAGCTAATTTGTTTAGTGTGAATTCTTGACCAGCAATAGCACCCCCCCAACACACACACGCACACACACACAATGTTAAAACAAAGAAATCATTTTAATTCCTGAAAATATGAAAGTGAAAAGGCTAAAGGACACAGATGGAAAGGGTGTGTGTCGCTGGTGAAGGAGCAGAGAAGGCGGGGTAGCCTATTAACGGCCTGTAGGCTCCTCTCCATGTATAGCTTTATTTAGCTTCATTTGGTCTATTTGGCTGGAGGAATTCAATAAGAGCAGGGCTAATGAGTGGAGCACATCCCTGTTATCAGCATGATGAGACACCCTCACCACAGCTACAGTAGTCTCTAATAGGCCCAGGCTATAGTACAAACGTCCCCTTAGGAGAAATAGAAGAGATGATAGAGCCTGGGGGAGCAGAACCCCCCCCCAGGGGTAACCTGATCCTAGCACTATGAGCTAATAACTATTGACACTCGTCTTAAGGAACATAACAATCCAATCCAGGGGTGCCACTTGAACGTACTGCACAGGCTTTTATCCATCTGTGGACATCGAGGCGAAACTACAATGTCATTAAGATATTGAGTAATGTGAAGTCAAAATTAGGCTGTCACAAAAATGGTATACATTTGTGACTAATGCAGTTTTAGCATGCTACTGAGTCTAATTTGTGTTAGTACTTCTGTGTAAAAGTAAAAAGTAACCGGGTTAAGTTCCGGCCCTAAATAACTGTGAATGGGAGCAATATATGACCAGTATCAGTAAATGTTCTCTAAGCAGTGTGTACCTCTATTTAGACAAGAGCAAAGTAACTGGGAGTCGCTCAAACCCTTCACTAATGCAATATTTTTTGTTATTTAGTTAAATGGTGACTAAAAAAATGTCTTTCAAATGTTTGCAACTCGATCCCATCAAAACACAACATTCTAAACCCTGCTAACACCAGACCTCACACCCCACTGACAGTGCACCATTCTCTCTCTATTATAGCCATCTGTAAACGCTAGCATCCCAACACGCAAATTGAACACTTTATATTGGCCGTAAAGTCAGAAATCCTCCTAAAAAAAAACAAAACTCTCCATTTCTGTTTCAAGCACCTACAAGGCCGTCATTGTAAACAGCATCCACAGCGAGCCGAATAGAATCCAATGAAAATGATAATGTCTCAAAATAATGGCCCCGGGCTCTTTCGCGGTTACAAGGCATCACTTTCTCCTTTATTAGGAGTAAGCATGATTGTTAGTGGGGGGTGGGGGGCTGCATAAATATTTGGGGTAAATACACTACATATATCATATTCCTTCACACTTGGATTGCGATATGATTTCCATGCAGGTGAAGCGGGGTCAGGGGACTAAATTAAGCGGGGCCCTGGAAGCAGCTGCAGCGGGCTCTGTCTTTAACCATGCTTGGCTGGTTAAGCTATCAAAAGCCGACCGTACATGCGTCATAAAAAAACATTGCGTGTGTGTTTAAAATGGTATTAAAATGCTGTTGACCCCTAAAATTAGGATTGGAAACGCGTAACTCTTTGCATTGGCAATTATTTCATGTCCACAATAGAGTGAGGGGTGTGTTAGATTTATGGACAGGAGCGGGGTGGTGGGGTTATGACAATGGGGTGTGATGACATCATAGCATATAGGCATGTGCTGGGTCAGGTGGTAGAAGTGTTTGTTATGCATGAGTGTAGTATGAATGCATAGGGGGTTCTTGTTGACACTGGCTTTTTGTGATGTATTGTGACTTTTAACCAGCAACCCTTTGCATCACAGAATTCTACACATGTTCTCGGGATTGCTTCATAGAAAACCATTGTAAAGAGGGGTGGCATATTGGCTAAAGCTCCAGCTTCAGACTACTGTTTGAGCAAAGTAATGGTACATAGCCAAAGAAGAAAGTAAAAAATGTAATAAAATGTCAATAAATCATTATTCTTCTCTGTGATGGTCATGATTTTAAGTTTTTGTAAAGACAAAGCATACATAGCTAACTACAAAAGGAGGGACAAGAGGATAACATGAATTATTTTATTTTTGCTGCCTATTCCCATTAGTGGCTGCTTGTGCCTGGAGCCTATCCCAGCGACTATGGGCATTAGACAGGGTACAATGGACAGTTAGTGGAAAGGTTGACGTAAACACACTTGACGCATTCACTAGGGACATTGTAGATTTACTTAGACTCATAACATATGCATTTCTTTGGACAGTAGGAGGAGGGCAGAACCAATACACTGCTGTTACCCACTGCTCCTGCTAAAAAGGTTTCACGAAGAGGCTTGTTGTTGTTGGCAAACTAAAGCCCACCCACTCACTGCAAAATACTGCCACATGATTGGTCTGTACTACCGGTGGAGTCGAGGCCAAATGGATCAGCAGGAGCACTTCAAGATGGATTTTCATGAGTTTAAAAATAAGTCCAGCTCACAGCGTAAGGTAAGGCTCTAGTGTGGAGGACATGTGAACAACTGGAGTTCAGTTGGAGGCAAGACCACAAATGACCACTCTGCTACATGTAGGTGAGCGGGACTTGAACTCTTTTTGAACTTTTCTTTTTTTTCTTTTGAAAAGATCAAACAAAATTAAACAAATAATTTGACATTACGCTCAAACAGTTACTCAGTACTTGAGTAGTATTTTCACCCAGTACTATTTTACTCTTACTTGAGTAATTATGTATGTTTAAGTACTCTTGACTTTTACTTGAGTCATTTTATTTTGAAGTAACGGTACTCTTACTTGAGTAAAATGATTGGCTACTCTACCCACCTCTGCTCAGAAGTACTATAAATAATCAGAGGTATTTTTTTTTTTCTAAACTGATCGCTTTGGATGTGACCTATGGACTTTAGGTAGGGGCAATGACCAGGGCTAACACTTGGAGACACTCTCCCATGCCCCCTAAGTAGAAGTTTTATCATTTGAAACAATGGGCAATTATATTTTGCCATATTTATAGCAATTTGTTGATCTGAAGTCTAGTACAGTTTCACAGTGATTAAAACCTTGCTCTGCTGTGACTCCATTATATTAAAAACAACTGGACAACATCATCCTTTCTGTTTTACACTGCCATCATTCAAAGCATACTTACCTTATCCAATAGTCTGGTACAGAAATCTGGACACACACTCAAAACGCAAAAAACTTGTAGCAACGCATAATAGGCAAATCATCCAAAATCACAGGCCACACCCTCCCTTCCATAGGCACTCTGTATCACAGATGCATCACACAACGAGCAATAAAAATCACCTCTGACCCCTTGCACCCTTCATATCACCCATGCCTTCTGGAAGACACCTCAGGTCCCTGAAAACAAAATCAGTCCAGTTCAAAAACACTAATACAGGTCTTGTTCTGAAGTGTCTATATGTATTTGTCTATTTGTTGTTTGTATTGTTTGTTCTGACACAGAGATGTGAGCATGTCCACCAACTTGTGTGGTCATTTATAAATAAATCTAAATCTGATCTGAATTAACACCAGATGGCAGTAGAAAGTATGGGTGCTGGGTGGGTCTGATCAGGTATTGTGTGAATTTTGTTACAACTCGTGACTCACTCTAGTGGAGTAAGTCATACTAAATGCCTTTATTTTTGCACTACTTTTATTTGTATATTATATAGAGAGAGAAATTTCCACAGAACTTTTCCCACACATACACATAAAAACCCATCACTTAATAATGAAATTTACTCCGAGTACAGACGAGATAATGACACAGTATAAGTGGCCTAGATGTAAACTAACTGACACCTTGTAAATTTACCAAAATCCACAAAAACTGCTCTTAATTGGTCTATAAATATTCTGTCATGGCATCTAGATTATTAATTTTAGCTTCATTTCAGAGTAGTGCCACTGTGTTTAGGTGCTATGGTAAACCTAAATGATTTGATCTCCTCAGTCCTGACCTACATTGTGTTGTGTGCATGCTCTTACAGATTGGGCGGCTGTTGTGGCTTTGTTCGAAGTCGCTGTTGAAACTGTAAGCGCGGGCTATTATGATAATTTAGCTTACTTATAATAATTAGCTGTTGTATATTCATTAGCCTTTTAATTGGTTAACTCCAGGGACCGCCAGCCATTCCAGTCAGTCAAATGCACTAATGATAGGGGCTTCCACGTGCACACACTCACACACACAATGCTTTCCCATCGCCGTAGTAACCAGCCTGTGAACTTGGGTTAGGTTTGTAGCGCTCTGGCTGCTTCACTAACAGTATAGCTGTCCAGAAGAGCAGGCTTTACAAGATAGTGTGGTTGCATGCTCACAAAGAAATTCAATGTGTTGAACGTTCTCTATGGTTATACTACGTCACAGGTCACTAACTACTGTACTTCTTGTGTTAGGTTGTATCAGAAAGCTGTCTACATGTAGGACTACAGTTGACTCAGACCAAAGTAGGACTGTGGACACATGCCAGAGCAAGTCCATGGTGTGTAAAGTAATGGAATTACTGGAAAGATTCTAGTATCTAAAGCCACTATAGTCTGAAAGGCCTTGCTAAAGAATTACCTGAATTTGAGGGGTTCTAGTAACCTTGCACCGCAAGCTGGAGTCTCGTGTAATTAGTAGGTTTACAAACTCACGAAACTCTATCTTGTCCGGCTCCCACTGATTCGGTTATTGTCGATCTACTGGTGGGTCAACCAATAGTGTGGCAGAGATGCTGTGAGTTAGCTTTCATGGCATTAATTGTTAGCAACATGGGGACACTGAAAAACATTAGGTGTGCTGCTATATTTTTACATATACATTAGAATAATTTATTACATTTAGGGTTAACCCTAACCCCTAACCCTAACTCTAACCCTAACTCTAACCCTAACCCTAACCCTTAATGTTTAGGTTTAATGTAGCACTTCCTTGTTTGGCTACGTCGTATATAGTCGTTGCTGTGATTGGCTAAAACAGGTGTCATTTCAGCCAATCACCTCCAAATACTCTCTCTGCTTTACAATTTATCTTTATAAGAGCCATCCCAGATTGGATATGTGCTGAATTTATCCTCAGGCTTTTGCCAGGTTAGGGTTCCAGACCCACTGAATTGGAGCTGTCCAGGTTAGTTTAGGTACATACAGTCCCTCATGTAACTGCTGCTATCTTTACTATGCTATTCGATTTCAAAGTAAATTATCAGTTAGCAAGCGGGTCAGGTCAGTGTCTTTCTTTTTGTAATAGTTGACTGTGGATTAAAAATAAAAAAAGAAATCCATTCAATTGAGCATAGTCCGACTGTGCATGAATTTCCTTCATTGTCATCAGTGACAGACAGTACCTATGACACGCTGCAGATAATCCTCCATGTGATTGTCAGACAAATTGGGGGTCAGAGCGGTGCAGAGGGGGGCACACAGGAAATGTTCAATAGCAGAGCAGTCCACTCGGGAGCGCTCCCCCTCCAGCCCGCGGTTCAGCCCCTGCCCACAGCTGGCTGCCCTCCACTGGGACAGGCCTGTATTATGGCTGGGGTTAATTCACTGATTAATATCCAGCCACGAGATCCAGCTTTCCCCAGATGGCCAATTAAAAAGTACAAGTGGCAACGGCACAGGCCCTGGCAGCAGGTCGCCGTCGGGCCCTGCCACAGAGGGGGCTGTTTTGGGCCGGAATAAGAGCAAGGAGGATATCAGGAAACGAGGAGTCGCCGCTGTGAAAGGACAAACTATACAGCGAAGGAGCACGAGGGAGGAGGGGGATGTGGGACATTAACACAACATTAATTATTTCATTTTCTTTCACTTTTTCCTCTTCCTCTGGTCAGAGTTGCCTGGAGCATAATACAGCACCTATGGGCCTTCGGCGAGGTACACTCTGGACAACAATCAATAACCAGCTAGTTGCAGGGCCGACTCAGAGACTCCCATGGACAGTCAAACCTTTACTCACCATTTATTTCCTGAAGGCAATTTAGATTCAGCAGTTCTCATAACACATCCATGTCTTTGGACAGTATAGGAGGAGGTTGGAATACCCAGGTAGAACCAGTTGTAAAGGTATGAGGAGGACATGCAGACTCCACTTATGGGAGATCTTAGCCAACCCAAGGACCTACTTGCTGAGAGATAGAAACACTAAGATCAAGCCTAGTTCATTTTACCTTCAAACTTATCAGCGAACAATTAATTCTAGTGTGCACCCCACTTTAAGCTCTAGCCCCTGTAAGTTTTATAGTAAAAAATGTCACTATACAAGAAAACTGCACATAGGGTTAGTCTTGAGCTGCATCCACTACTCCACGATTTTAGTGGCACCGAAATCTTCTTTCCACATTTTGGCACACAAACTTTTGGCACCTCTACCTGGCACTAGTATTATAACAACCTTCCAAATGACATTATACAGGGATTGACGTAAACTTGTTTGTGCACTGGGCAGAGACACTAGTATACTTATACGATGAGGTCATCGAAATCATTTCATTTGTGGACATTTTTAGGCAAAGCTAGACGGTGTTAGTTACATGTACCATGTGTATGCAGTAAAAAGGGGGCTAATGACAGTAAAGTTGTTACTAGCCATAACTAAAGTAAAATCTACCTGCATTTGGCTAGTAATGTAATTGGCTGGTAATGTCGAGCCCTGGTTAGATATCAACCATCTTGAATTAAATATGCTGTATTTTATATGCTTCTTTCCCGTCTCCAACACTACAGAATAATAGCACAGATAAAGCAGGCTGCATGTGGCTGTGTAGTTAATTTCCCCATAATGCGCCTCCGAACATTATGAGCTGGGGCTATATTTAGAGGCAGGCCATTTGAATACAGGGTCTTGTCTTAATACTGACACAAAGCTTAGGAAACGGGCCATGGTCACCATGGAAACGCTGTAAATACAATGGCCGGTGCCGCGGTGAGAGGAAGGGTAATTAATAACCCAATAGAGGTGGGGGAGAGATAGAAGAAACACCCTTCCCAGTCCCTCGATACAAGAGAGTTTAAACCCAACAGTTGGACTTGTCCTGGGTCAACCGCACCACACACATCTGGGTTATCTGCTCTCAAAGAGAAAAAAAGGGGTTAGCAGTGAATTGATGGGCCATTTCATGATGTAATTGCCTCTTTAACTTACATGTTCTCGACAATCGCTCTTTTAACGCAAGCGTAAGGTAATGTATGTGGAGGTATAAAGGGGTCTTGCAGACAGAGGAGTCGGTAAATAGTGTCTCCTTTTTAACTAATAGACAGGGGATATTAATCAAAATAATCCCACTCAAGTAGAAGTCAAAAGTAGTCATGAAAACTGAAAGTAAAAAAATATTTGCTCCCATATACTGTATACATGCCTAAATATGTATATATGTATTTTTTTGCACATTTCAGTCTATTTTGGATACATTTAGGTTACCATTTTACATTTTGGAACACCCAATATTTATTTTTATACAAGCTATTTTGTGAAGCTCCCACTTGGACTCGATGAGAAACAAAAACTCACCTGTCCCTGTTTCAAGACAGGAAAAAAACAAACATTTGTGCTGGTTTTCTAAAAAACTAAAAAACTCCAACCCCCTTTTACTTCTTCTGGGATATAAACAAAGCCTTGACACCCTCACAGCCAAACACTCATCAACAATACTTATCTGGGTGCGTTTGATGACGGTGCAGGAGCTGGCATGAGCACTTTATCACATCACAAATTGGTCAATCTATTTTCTGCTCTTGGAGAGGACAATAGCTCAACATTATTAATTACTTAAACATGCCTGAATGAAACAAAACACAACTTTTGGGATGCGTTTCAGGTAGAAACATTAGAACATGGTTAAAAGCTCAGAAAACAATTGCTGGGCCGACTCAGAGACTTCCATGGACAGACAAACATTAATTCACCATTTGTTTCCTGAAGGGAATTTAGTTGAGTAGACATGTGGTAACATGAGGAGGATATGCAGACTCCACTCTTAGATATTAGTTAGCCAGCTCAAGGATTGAACCCACAACCTCCTTGCTGAGAAATAGAAGCACTAATCACTCTGCCTGATAACAATAGTATGCTATATATATAAGAAAGATCAATCAGACGTAGAGGCTAAAAAACTACCAAAAGTGGGGGTCCCACTTCTTTTGATGAATTTCATACCTATATTTTCATACTCTTAAATTGTGGCATAAAGAAAGGTACCACAACAACAACATCCAAGCGGCACATATCAAGCGTGTTGTCCAGGGAAGCTCCAGACAGACAGCCACCCTCAAAGTCAGGTCCTGGGAGCACAAAGCCCGATATGATTACCTTACAAGAGAGCATCCTCACCCCCAACCCTTGAACCTACGCCGCACCCTCCACCGAATCAAAGTAAACACGGCGGGGCCTGCTCGTCGCCTCTGAAGTGCCGAGATGTAAGACCAAAACACCCGTGACCCGCTTCTTTCATATCTCTCTTCATAAAGATCCCACAGATGAGAGAAAAAATGCATTGCAACACACAAGGCGCCGGTGGTCTTATTAAAGGGTCACTAGTAGGATCACCGGGAGAAGGTCGCCCGAGAGCCCAACTTCACACCCCATAATTGAGTAACAAGGGTCGTGGATTACAAGGGAGGAACGTATAGGACAGTTTTGCTTGAATTACATAAATCAAGATTAATATTCTGATTTCAGGTTTTTTGCAGTGTTACTATGTTTGTGCTAGTGTGGTAGTTGTGTCCTTGGGCAAGACACTTGATGAATGTGTTGTGTGCTCGGTGTTACTGGTGATGGTCATGGAGAATGTTGGTGTGGTACGGTTGCCACAACTCTATCAGTTCGCCGCAGCTGTCGTTGTTTTATCACTGACTCAACTGTGCTTTGAATGTCATGAAAAGCGCCATTTAAATCAAAATTGTCATTATAAAATATTACAAGCTTGGAAGACATTGAGGATAAAATGTTAAGGGGAGTTTGACCACAAATTGACTTAAAAAAAAGAAACAGGTCTGATATAAGTCTACACCAGTGGTTCTCAAACTGTGGTATGGATGGCACTGGTGGTATGGGACAAAATCTCTCTTCATAAACATCCCACCACTGAAAAAACAAAAAATGCACTGCAATACACCAGACTGCCTATATGTTCCATCAGTCCGCCCCAGGATAGCTGTGGCTTCAAAAAGATGTCACGTACCACCACCAGAATGTGGCTATGGGGTGAATAAATAAAGACGTCAATGGTCCAGTGCTTTGATATCATAAAAAGTGCAAGAAATATCAAAGCTGCTGTTATAAAAAAAAATCATTGCAAGCAAGAAATATAAATTAAGGATAACTTTTAGCTAAAAATCTACTTTAGTGCTTCTCAAACTGTGTCGCTGGTGGTATGGATGCCACTGGTGGTATGGATGCAACTTGAGGTACGAATGCCATTGGTGGGCCTTCTTTCGTATGTCTCTTAGTAAAGATCCCACCGGCAAAAAAAAATACACACAAGGTGGATTTGGTCTTATTAAAGGGTCACTAGTAGGATCACCAGGATTACATATAGAACATATAGGACAGTGGCCAGAACACACCAGAACACAAGACAAAAACATTAGAAGGAGAAGGGGTAGGGGATTTTCGAAGCAAGAGAATATTGGATGGTTCACCACTGTGATAAAGAATGAAGACTTAATTAAGTGAACAGCCGGATCTCGCAGGCCCGCACTATATCAGGCAGAAGTCTCTTTATGTAATTAGATCAATTGGCCATGAAGCAGCGCCGGCTTCATCTCAGAGAAGTGTTCTGAAGTGGGGGCCCACACAGTCGTTTGATTACCTTTTGATTGTTAAGGCAAAATTAGAACGTGGTAAACCACCGTGCCGCAAATCCCTCATTTCCACAAGGAGACTGAGGAGCATTGTTGGAAATTCAGTTTTTGTTTCTCCCAAAAGCTCGACTTCTTTGTGTTATCAATATTTTTTTTTATGGCAAATGTGCTTGTCATGCTTAAATCATTAGCGGTAATTAATGGTGTCTCTGTTAATTCCCCTAAGTGGTTATTATGTTGACTATAAATCACTTTAAGATGGACTTATTTCAAAACAAGCCAAGCCGAGATTTTGTATTTGTGTCATTCATTTGGTTTCATTCATTGTATTTCAACATATTACAAATTGGTCAAATGTAGTAAGTGTTTCTATCATCTACAGAATCGATTGCGATGATTGTGGCCTGGGAGACTTCACCTTACTTTCCTATGTTTAATTATGCGTGTTTAGTGGTGGTCTTAGAGACTGTAATCGTCTTCATTAGTCTCAGGGTAAAAGTGGCTAAAGAAAGGGGGAGCTTACCACCACTACCACTGTGTGATTGTAAACGACTAATGGACTTAGTTGTAAAGCGATTTGGGTGTCATATAGGATAACTTATGGTGACTTGAATGTTGACCATAAACTGACCACTAAAAAGAAGACTTGCATTTTACATTAAAACTATAGTCTGAAGGTTCCTTAAAAATGTAAAAAAATAAAATAAAATCTGATTCTCTTCTGTACCCTCTTCTATAACTCTGCCAAGGAGGTGATGTTTTCGGTAGCGTCTGCAAGTTTACGCAAGAACTACTGAACATATTTGGACAATATTGTTATGGAAGGTCAAGAATGACACAAGAAACAATTGACAATATTTTGGTAGGGGTCAGGATCACCATCTGGATCCTGTTTTTTTAAATAATGGCATCTGTTAGCAATTATATTCCAAAAGTACTGCACCAAAAGACCAGTTGATTTTGGCAGGGGTCTGCACTGTCCAAGTGCTTTCCAGTTACTTTAGTCCACTGGCCCTTTTGGTTGAGTTTTTGAGTTACCACTTAGAATAGTATGTAGTCCAGTTTTTGAGTGGTGTAGGAGCCCACACAAATTTAATTTGATGGCGCTGTATTGGCCAGGGGAGGGACTACAGTAAAAAAATATTTGCGCCCCCTACAGTTTCAGAGAACATCACTGTCCACAGGAAAAACATAAAGAATATAGACTTTATATATAGACTCTAGACGATCATAAAGCTACTGTTCAACACAAAAACACCAGGTCTGCTCAGTTTAGAGTGTTTTGATTTCTTGGAGCGCTCTGTTTAAAAGTGGTTTTGGCAAGACCTGTGACGTGACCCGAGACTTCCAGGGACATTCCTGGCAAAGAAGCTTCACTCACCCCAGATTAACTCATTTAGGATCACATTGATTCTGGAGTTTTGTTAAAGTAAAAACTTGCATAGTGACCCTTTAAGAACAATTATGGTGTTTGCAACATTTGATTGTTGTGTTCTAAAGCATTGTTTAAATAAACCCAAATCCCTTAGTGGTGGTTTTCCCCTGGGGAGGGAGGGCTTTATCTACGTGGCCCACTGGAGCAGCAGAGTGCCTGTGTCTCTCGCCTGTCTCCAGTGAGCTTGGCGGTGAGGGATGGGCCTATCGTCGGGGGAAACGGCTTGTGTCGGCCGCCCACGCCGCGCCTCCTCTGTGTGAAATTGGCTGAGAGGATGTAGACATATTCCGCGCACTGATCCATGGCCTGGGATAAACAACAGAGGAGCGGGATATCACTCTTAGAAGGTCAGGAAGCTCCGCGGTGAAACAGTAAGTGACACCGGCTAAGGCTCTGACCGCTCCGTATGACCAGCCTCCCCACACAGCCTCCCCCCAACCTCTGTACGTGTGTACATGTGGCAGCGGGGTGCACTGATATTTAGTGGTCGGGAACGCCAACTTCATCAACAATTCAAAGGATACATGTAGGATTGAGGGTGAACGAGCGAGCACAGAGGCAGTCAGCTTTGAGAAGACACATCCATGACTGAATCACCTACAATACACCTCTGAAGTGAATAATCCCTCCATGTAAGGTCCCTTGACAAGACAGTAGTGGATTCTGGGATCGGTCTTGAGACCACTTTTTCACTGTCTCGATCTCGGACTTGGGCACAGTTTGACTTGGTCATGTTCTTGATCATCGGTTTATTCAGTACTCAGTCTCAGATATAGCAGTCTAAACTATATAAATGAAACTAAAAGTCTTGGTCTTGTATTGGTCTCGGTTCACTCTGGTCTGATAGACTAGTCCGAGACCACAGTGGTAGACTGGTCTTGGTCTCGGACTACAAGACAGAGTATCCTTTTTTGCAATTTCGAAACAAAAGATTACATTAATAAAATATTATATAAAAATTAGGGCTGCACAATAATCGCAATATCCCATTAACTGCCAATGCCAACATGACTACTGCACACTAGCCATCTTTCACAGCCAATCATCTGCTATCAGTGATACCCATGTTCAGTTTC
>JAVQKC010013275.1:0-25203 GCA_036025475.1 Philypnodon macrostomus
TCAGTAAGCACAACCAGAATTAATCCATATATAAGGCGCTCCGGATTATAAGGCGCACTGTTGGTTTTTGAGAAAATTAAAGGCTTTTAAGTGCGCCTTATAGTGCGGAAAATACAGTAGTTGCAGATGTAAATATTCACAAAATGTATGAATAATAACAATGTGGCCCTTTTTATTTAGTGTCATTAATTATTTTATTTTTTTACAGGGTCCAAAATTGTCCCGTTCTGGAGTTGGCTGCAGATGGGCCGAGACCTGGTTATCATTCGGCTGCGCTACATTACTGGGGCATGGAAGCTACAGCCAGAACTAAAGACTGACTAGTCCAGACTTTGAATCATAGGCCTACTGTAAATGGCCCTTACGCCTTAAAAAGGAATATTAACAACTGTGTCTTTGTCATTTACTGAAATGTATATAATAGCCTCCATCTTTTTACAGTTGTAAAGGATGTGAAGTAAGGGCACAGTTGTGCTATTCCTGTGGCCTGCCTGATGTTGGCTTGTGGTGGTCATGGTTACATGCGCATACTGCAGCAGCATACACAAAATGGTATGTCTGCTGTGTGCACTGACTGACTGAGTTACTTTTTTGGCCAATCGAGTTGTGTATGAGTGTCATTTGTAATGTGAAATGTGAAGGATGCAAAATGGAAGGAATGGTATTTTGGTATAGGCTGGGTTGTATCTGATAGTTGTGGGGTGACAGCAAAATGAAACAGAATTAAAAATGTCCAAAAATCTAATTTATTTGTTTACTTTTTTTTTTTTTACAGAAGCCCTAGACATGTAACATATATACAATGTGAAGACTACTAACACTAACGTTTTTACAGTCTTATCTATTAAAGAGGATATTACTCTTAAATTGTATCTTCAGTTTGACTAGGCCCCTGAATGTCTTGGGAGTAACAGTCCAAGATTCTGGTAATTACAGTAGGATGTTTAGACTCATCTCATTCTTTGGAGGCTATTACAAAGGCTGGTTGGACTTTGGTAAACCTTGGCTTCAAGGCTTTCGTGTCTCATGTGGACATCATCTTGGAGAGTGTCCAGCAGAGTTTTTGCGGTTTGAGTAAATGAAGCTTGTCCTATAGAGCACTGCTCTTTTGCAAGTCTGAGGTCTGAGATCCTTGATACAGATGTCTCTCGGGCCTCCCGGAGCCCTGGGGTGCGCATCCTGTTTGGGTCCTTTCTGTCTGCTGCGCACTGCAGAGGACAAGACAGACATGAATCATGCCTAAGACAGAGACCACTGGTTATTGTCTGGAATTTAATTTCTGCAACGGATGTGTATGTATCTGGACAGTTTTAGCAGGTAGTTTTTTACAGAGATGACAATCCATTATATTTTGACCGTATTTCTATCTGTTTAACATTCAAATAATAACAGGCGTTGGCCTACTGACTTGGAAGGTCTCGTCAAACGTGAAACAATGATTTTTACTTTAATTTAAATGTAGGCTATTATTTTTTCTTAAGATTTGACCCCGGCCCCCGGGTCTTGAGTTTGTCTCTGCCCGGTAGCTGCTGCAGACCTGCGGAGCCAGGGGCTTTATTGTCAGACACTATTGTGTCATACCAGGAACCCATCCAGTGATGCATTTGGGTGAGCACCTGGTGATCGGAAAAATCATGTGTTTTTGCCCAGATCCCCAGAGTGGTCCCACTTTGCGCTGGAGTATTGTTACGATCCGCAGCAGTTGCTGTAAACTGTGAAAATGTCAAACTTGTAGACTCACTGTCGCCAGACGGTTGCGTCATTAACTGGACCAGTCACGGCACTCCCAATAAAGGCTCGTATCCATCCGCAGTGACACAATACTGTGGATCATGGGCACGATAAAGTGAGTAAACAGAGGACATTGTAGTATCAGGGATACATTAAGTTACTACCTGCTGCTTCGTAGGTTGGTTGTGCTTCTGTTGTTACAGGTGCATTTATGTGTAGCCTTAGAAGTTATTATAATTCCGAGCAGTCGAACAGTAGCCTAGAAGAATCCAGATACAGGGGTCAAGATTGCACCAGTCCCAAACTTGGGTAAATTGAGAGGATCCACTTTCTAAAAGCCGTTTAAACCCTAATTAGATACTAAGACACATCAATGGTTAATATCTTGTTCCAGGAGCCTGGTATAATTGTCAGAAAACAATAGCCACAGTGGGACAGCCTGCTTGTGCATCGTTCTGATGAGGATGGCTCCATTGGTTCTGTGGACTGGTGCTGAGGGAACAGGTGTGATTGTTATACTGTAAAAGCACTGCTCTGGGCCCATTCACATTCATGTGAAATCCCTGAAATACTGGGAGAGCTCCAAGAGGGGGGGGGCGGAGGGATCCACGGCAGGCGCTGCGGTTCCAGCCAGGCTGACGCCGCCGAGGCTGTGTGGCTCTCCGCTCTGTGGCGCACGGCTGGGCTTGGGCTGCAGGAGACAAACCTGCGTCAAAACCACGCCACTGTGCACTCACTATTGAGAAAGATTATTTCAAAATAAAACAAGAAACAGTCGCGTTTGTGCGTGTCTGTAACAGCCTAATGAAGCCATTGTTATTACTTTTTAACATCATAATTTTTATCATAACAGTAACATATGCCTACTTCTGCATCCGGAAGCATCAGGCTCATCTGCGTAATAATAACAGGAGTTATCGTCAGAATGAATCAGGTCAGTACAGTCCACCACTTCATTATCTTGTCAGTTAGACGATGGAAAACCGAAACAATAGCGTGTAATGTGGGCCTATGGAATAACACCATCAGTAGTTGTTTTATTGTGAAGGGCGGATGTGGCAGAAGTTGACTTGACTTGAGACTTGAGCTCCACAGATCACAGACACACACCTCTACAGCAGAGCCGCTCTGACCAGCCGCTGGACGCACCTCTGTGCACATGACATCCACACAGGTGAGAACAACTCAACACAACTATTGTTGTTTTAATTTGGCCTGTTTCATTTTCAATTAACTTTAAAAAGATCATTTCATTTATACTGACTCGGCTGTTGTTGCCTCCCATATTGTTATGTGGATGTATTTCTTCTTCTTATGTAATTATTGCAATATACTGCAAAATAATGGTGTTCTGTGTACTTGTAATTCTTTGTTTGGATAACTTTGCGCGCTCGTGGATTCTGCTTTCACATTGTGCCATCAATGTGCATTAGAGATTTTGGCGCTTGTCCAAGTCTCGTGGAAGCGTGAGCCGTCTCTGTGGCAGTAGTAAGAGGAAACTGGCGTGTTTACTTTTTTGAGAAGGGGTGTCCTGGTGATAAAGCATTAGGTAATTAGCCTATCTGAGCCTGCAGACTCAGTGACGCCAGGCTCCATAAAAGCAGCGCAGGCAGCAGAAGTGGACCGATGCCGCACTGAGCTGTGCGTTTTTTGCTGTCACTGAAAACCTCAGCTGTCTCTCGGGCTGTCTGTGTTTGCCTGTGCAAAATGTTTGGCACATTTCTGCCTGAGAGAACAACAGTATTCTTACAGATATATTTTAACAACAGATATCCTACTGAATAAAAACATGTCGGAGTATTTAATAACTTAAGAATTGTAAAGTGAGGACCTTTATCACAGAAAAACACAAACAAAAGTGCAGGGTGTCTCGCCTCAAGGAAAAAGGCCATACGATAATGTGTGACTCACTCAGACATGCGTTCTTGGATAAAAATTAAAATGTTTTCTTGAACAGAAGTATAACTGCTGACTGTGGTGCCTTCAAAAACACAGAAATAGAGAGAGACAGGTCAAACTATTGTGTATCTTCAATTTGATGCAGTTTGGTTCTGGTGTTAAATAAGGCATAAAGACCCAAACAAAACACAGGGATGTTTGTGGGGCTTAGTGAGTTGGTGTGTGTGTCTCTCTCCCCCTCCTGTCCTGTGATGTGTGCTGGCCAGACAGTATGGCTCCTGGGCGTCAGTGGCATGATCATAGCAACAGGGGCCACAGAGGACATTCCTCATTGTTGGTGAATCTAGAAATGATCTCTCCTCTGCTCTTTCTGAAGGCTTTCTGGACATGTGTTCCATACAGAATAATGACAGTGTAATGGTCTTTGTGATAGATAATAGATCAGGCACAAATAGGTCAATACTTTCAATAAACTGACTTCTCTTCTTCTTTGATTTGGAAGCACTGACATAATTCGGTGATGCTGGCGAACAGTTTGTTATTTTGCAGGATTTGGCAGAGCCCCACGTTTATTTCACAGTAATACATTCAACAAAACAATGAAGAATCATGCGACCACACTTTTCCTTGAACAGGCAGGTTCTCCTCAACTCTCAACATTTCATTTCTGATTGTAGGCTGCTCACATCTTTCTGTCTCTTCACTCTAATCCCAGACAGACTCCTTGATGTTAAAGGTGTGGTCTGAATGTATGAAAAAAAAAATATGAAGTAGGTCATCTGCAGTCTGTAGAGGCCAGGGGAGGGGCTAAAGTGAAACTCGACTACTATTGGTCAACTTGGTATCCCACAAAGTGTGATCTGATGTTGCTGTAGAAGCCAGGAGAGGGACTAATGTGAAATAATAATTATGACAGATTACCTACTTTACATCAGAACAGGGTCAGATAAAGCTTTTTTTAATCTCTAACATTTTTTATTTTAGGGAATTTACAGACTACACCTTTAAGATCAAGTGAAAAATAGTCTGTCACATCCGCACAGTACTGTAGAGCTCTTAAATTAACATTGACTTTCTCTCCCTTACTTTGGCAGATTGTAACTTGACCTGCACTTCTGGCTGTGTGAAGACTAACCTTCGCTGCAGGAGGCTCTGGATCTTGAGCCTGATCCCCTCTGTGATAACACACAGGGGGGTTTAGACCCGCTCTGGCTGGGGTCCAAACTCCTCTCAGTCAGTTTACATAGACTTACTACCTCTTTTCTCATCACTGCTGGACATCACTGGCAACTCATCATTTCTTTGCCCTCTCCGGCTGAGCGTCCCCAAGTGAACCCTCATATTTAACAGGCTTTTTTCTATCGCCACAATGAACGCCTCTACCTCCATCACCTCCCTGTTCTCCTTTACCAGCCCGGCCGTCAAGCGCCTGCTGGGCTGGAAGCAAGGTGACGAGGAGGAGAAGTGGGCAGAGAAGGCAGTGGATTCACTAGTGAAAAAGCTCAAGAAGAAGAAGGGGGCAATGGAGGAGCTGGAGAAAGCTCTCAGCTGCCCCGGACAACCCAGTGAGTAAAGAATATGACGTCTCTGAGGATAACTGCATGTTCTTCGGTTATATAAGAAGATATATGAGATTTGTTTGTGTTATAATGGGGTATAACTGAAGTTGTAGTTCTGTTTAAAAGTATATATATCATAACAGTAAATAACTGTGAAGAATTCATAAGATATTTTGGTCAACCCTGTTCGTAGTTTAGCCAAGATATAAGATTTCTGTTAACTAATCTTTGTATGCAACAAGTAAATGTAGTGATACTGTCCCTTAATGTTGTTGTGTGATTTGAAATTTGCAGGTAAGTGTGTGACCATTCCTCGCTCTCTGGACGGCCGGCTGCAGGTGTCCCACAGAAAAGGCCTGCCTCACGTCATCTACTGCAGAGTGTGGCGTTGGCCGGACCTCCAGTCCCACCACGAGCTCAAAGCGCTGGAGTGCTGCGAGTTCCCCTTTGGCTCCAAACAAAAGGACATCTGCATCAACCCGTACCACTACAGACGAGTCGAGACACCAGGTACACACTAGCCTGGCCGGCCACAACTTCTGTGCAAAGATGTTAGTTTGGTGACTGGCCTCTCTTAGCTTGCATTCAAATTGAACGGGGGACTTTTCCATGTATAGTAAACTGATCGGAAACACCAGACATGAAGCTAAATACCCACACAGTTTGTATATACCAAAAAAAACACACCCCTGCAGCTCGTAAACGGCTCATGATTGGTCCATCCACAAAATCACTGAGAAATGATTGACTATGACCCCACTTTTGACACAAAATAGGGGGGGCTGGTATACCTGAGGCTTCCTGTTTAGGCGGGGGATTGACCCAGAAATATTTAGCATTGGTAGTGAAAAATAATGCATAGATTTTAGACTATGTAGGGAAGAGATACTGTATTTATAGGAGGCCACTATAATCTTCTGGATAAATGGGAAACGCTGGCATCTTTATAATTCATTTACAAAATATAGACCATTGTTGAATTAAAAGTCTAGGCTTTTAGCTAAATGAACTCTCGACATTTGATCTAATACAGTATTCTCAAAACAAAAGACTTATGGTAATATGAGCTTCTCCTTGTCTACTCGTCTTAGTGCTGCCCCCGGTGCTGGTGCCACGCCACAGTGAGTTCAACCCTCAGCACAGTCTATTGGCCAAATTCAGGAACACCTCTCTCCACAATGAGCCTCTGATGCCCCAAAACGCCACCTACCCCGACTCCTTCCCTCCGCTGCCCTGCGCCTCGTTCTCCTCTTCCCCTTCATCCTCGCTCGCCCAGTCGCCCATTTCACAGAGCTTTCCAAACTCCCCCAGCAGCTCGGCCGAACCCGGGAGTCCATATCATATCACAGGTAGGACCACAGCCAGCTTGAAATCTTAACCCGCACTATGTCTGGACTATACAAGGCATGAACTAAAACCAACAGTCTCTCTTCTCTGTGATGTGCTTTCCAGCTGAGACTCCGCCCCCTCCATACAGCATGATGGAGACCAGTCCACAGGAGGATGTTAAGCCTAGTCACTCCACAGAAACACCCAAACTCACATTTTCTGCTCCACATAGAGGTAACACATATTTTTACTTCAAATGCACACAAAAGTAATGCAGTCATATCACATTCAGTGGTACTCCTGTTGAACTGACCACAAATGGCCAATGGCATTTTTGGCATTAGATTCACAGTTTACCTAGGAGTTTACCCTGTTTAAAATATTATTGGAGCTTTATTTGGTCTAAAACATCGGTTGTTTTTGTCTTTATTTGCAGTAATATTTATATATATATATATATGTTTTTTTAAATCACTTTTTAATTGCTTCTCATGTAAAGATAAAAAAATACAAAATAAAAAACGTACACAGCCCTACCCCAAGTCACCCTGAGACAATGACACTTCCGCCCCTCCTTTAGGACCTATATAAAGATATATTTTACTACAAAAGCTGAAATGTGTTAGAGCCATGTGTCTTACATAAACCATTCCTGAATCAATATTTCCTCGTGTAGATTTACGACCTGTGTGCTATGAGGAGCCAGAGTATTGGTGTTCAATAGCCTACTATGAGCTCAATAATCGAGTGGGGGAGACTTTCCACGCCTCGTCCCGCAGTGTCCTGGTGGACGGCTTCACCGACCCGTCCAACAACAAGAACCGCTTTTGTCTCGGGCTGCTGTCCAACGTCAACCGCAACTCCACTATCGAGCACACGCGTCGGCACATCGGAAAAGGTCGGATATACATGAAAAACTAAAGCTATACAAAATAAAAAACATGAAAACTGTGATCACTTTTTAAACTGTTGACCTGCCTAAAGTCATTGTTAAAATGTAACTGTATTAAACACAAGCCTGAGCTAACTTTAATTTGTAGAGCTGATACAAATGTCAGTGTTAGTTACAGACTGTAAACTGTACTGTGTGATAGTGGTGGGGCCATTGGAAAAAAGCCATGTCTGGGCCTCGAAATATGTATGTATGGTAAAGAAATCTCCATATAAACCTCTACGCTTGGATATTCAAATTGTGTAATGCATATTGGAGCTTCCAAGATTTTATGCTTCAAGTTATCACATATTTAGATTTGTTTGTCCCTTTGATGATAGTTTTGTGGCATGTTACTAACTACATTTGGTATTTAGTAGATTGTATCGTGAGTTGTATAATGAATTTAGTAACATAAATGATTATTTCTGTTGTTTTTAGGACTACATCTGTACTATGTTGGTGGTGAGGTGTACGCTGAGTGCTTGAGTGACAGCAGTATCTTTGTCCAGAGCAGAAACTGTAATTTCCAGCACGGGTTTCACGCCACCACAGTTTGTAAGATCCCCAGCGGCTGCAGCCTGAAGATCTTCAACAACCAGCTGTTCGCTCAGCTCCTGGCCCAGTCTGTGAACCACGGCTTCGAGGTGGTCTACGAGCTCACCAAGATGTGCACCATCCGCATGAGCTTTGTCAAGGTACGTCTCAATGTTAGGGGCAGTGACCATAACAATGTAAATAATATACTACAAATCATCATAATGAATTTGAACATGCACTTACACATTTTAATATTACCTAAAAACAGCTGGATTGCATGCTAGTTTTCTGAGCTGTCAACAAAAACTGCTAATATTCGTGTCAAATGTGGCATGGTCTTTAGGGCTGGGGAGCCGAATACCATCGACAGGACGTGACTAGCACCCCCTGCTGGATCGAGGTTCACTTGCACGGACCGCTGCAGTGGCTGGATAAGGTCCTGACTCAGATGGGCTCTCCTCACAACCCCATCTCCTCAGTGTCATAGGACCAAAGCCCTTCATGTGTGAGCGCTTGGTCCGATAAGAATGTGTAACTACTGTTTCTGTCCTACTGTCGTTTCAAGTCACATCTCATATGAAATGCTTAACTGATTTCAACATCTAGCTGTAAAACTACCATTACATTTAGTTTAGCCGATTTATATTGTACTTCTAGAAGATATGCTGCATTTACCCTCCATGACGTAACTGGGATACATGAGTAGGTACTGAAAATGTGTTAAATCACTGTTTATTTTATTATTTACTGATGTTTGATGTCGTTATGTATCATTGATTTGTACTTCCATTAAATTTGTTTTATTTAAAATACATTTTCACATCAGTGTATTTTCACATCGGTTTACATAGAGAAGACCTTCACTAAAATGTAAAAACATCTGAATCACATACAGTACATGACTTTACTGTGCTTTTTAATACAAATCCATCAGCATTTAGCAGCTTTCATTTTTGATTCTTCTCAAGTTTTGCCAAATTGTTTCCAATAGTCACAATTTAAAAATACTAAAAAGGCCTGAACGCTCCATTTGGTTGTCACGCGGAAACAATGCTTATTTATTGATTGTCATATTGACAATTCTCCCTTCATTAAAAATGATTCAGACGTACACTTACAATCTCAGAAAACAAAACAAAAAATTGACTTGAATATTTGAGATTTAAAACGATAAATCCGTCATTATTACTACACACAGAGAAACAAAACACAACAGAAACACAAACTCACAACACATAGATATGGACATAAATACTGGCTTTGGGCAGTTTTCCTGTAACAGTGCTTGATAAGTTTGATTACTTGGCCAGATCACGTTATACTCTCTTCTGCCCAGATGCCAATGCTCACTCACTATAAATACACTCTTATACGCAGCCTTGATTTTAGCAGTGCGATGTTTGAATCCATCTATAGTTCAACCACCTTCATGTCTTCATCGCTTCAGGACGGATGCAACTGTAAAAGAGCAGGTGTCAGCAGCCCTGGAACTGTGGCTGTGACTGAGAGCTCTGAGAGGCCAAGAGCTGCTGCTGCTGCTGCAAGAAACTGATCACCTCCGGGCTCCGCAGCAACGACTGGAAGATATACAGAAAAAAGTCAGTAATGTGGATTTTGGAAGATTAACAGTAATATGTTAATAAACCAGGTCACATATGCAGACAGGGCAGATACAACCCATCACCTTACAAACGAGAACGCACAGACCTCCGCCAAGGCAGCTCATTTCTACAGATCACTCACAAAATATAATCACCCAGTCTGTGTACTTTCTTCCCTGAAAATGTCATCCAACTCGGGGCAGTACTTTTTGAGCAAAGTTGCTAACAGATGCCATTCTTTAAAAATCCTGGATCCCGATGGTGATCCGGATCACTCACATAATCAATTGTTCCCTGTGTCATGCCTGACCTTTTTAAGTAAAGTCGCTCACAGACGGACGGACGGACAGACGTTACCCAAAACATAAAATGTGCAGCCTTCAAAATAATGGAGCACTGGCTGAACTACAAAAAAACCGAGCAGCCAAGGCAAATGTATTTTTATATTAATCAAAGTTGACATCTATATTGGATCTAGATATGTACCAACCTCATAACACACCATTGCTCCATGTACTGTTCCAACTATATACCCAAGCTGGCAGCCATAGCAACATCAATGTTAAGGTCCAAAATCTTACCAGTCTCTTCTGGTTGAGGACCTGCTCTATGAGGGATGGTCTGGCGGGACGGTCTCCGATCGCTCCCAAACGCTGCTTGTTCACCGACACAGGCCGCTCCTCTGCGCTCTCCTGAAGATACACCAGCCACCAAACAAGGGGTCAAAATGATCAATAATCATTGTTCAGATGCATGTTGAGATACATGTTAAAGGGGACTATGCAACTTTTCATTGTTTTGGTCTCATTTCTCCTTCACAGAGCTCCCCCTACAGTTTCAGAGTATAGATCAGTCCACAGAACAAACACAAAGCCTATAGACTTTATACATAGATCATAAAGCTACTGTCCCCACCAGGTCTGCGTCCGTTTGGCATCTTTTTATTTCTTGGAGCTCTCGGTAAAACCCTGTTTAAACACAATTTGTGTTTTTGGCGACTTAACCCAAGACTTCCAGGGAAATTCATCCTAGCAAGGAAGCTTCATTCACCCCACAACAACTCATTTAGGATCACACTGACATTGACGTTTTGTTAAAGTAAAAAGTTGCATAGTGTCCCTTTAAGCTATACAAACTTTTACCAAACAACCAAGACAAAATAGAGCAGATAGAACTACATATATGCGGAATAGAACTACATATATGCGGAACACATCTCGACTGTGCTCACGGTATTAAGCTCTAAATGTTCTATTAAAATCCTCTCACCTCCAGTTTTCCGCTGGACATGGCCTGGTCACTTTTCTTCTTCTTGTACTTGTCTTTGTACATCTTGTTGCGGTGTTTTTTACACATCCACGGTTTGCGCTGCTTGGCCACCTGTGTCGTGGTCTCAGTGCATCCTTCATAAGTGCACTGTTTGGGGGCATTATCGCCCTCGGACGCCTCTTCGTCGTTGAGTTCCTCCGGGCTCAGTGTGGAGTCTCGGGGGTCTGAAGTGTCCAGCACATCGCTCTCCTCGTCCGGGTCGTCCATTTCATAGGAGGCGTTGTCCGGGTCGTGTGGTGTGACCACATTTCTGCTGTCCAGACCGCCGCTCTTGTTTACATAGTGCTTCTGTCCGTCTTTCATCAGCAGCAGAGTCGAGTCCTTGTCTTTGTTTCCAGACGGTGATTTGTCATCTTCGCTCATGATTGCAGTAAATCTGTGGAAGCTGTGTAGCTAATGCTAAGCTAGCAGTCAGCCCCTGCTCGTGTATCTTGTCATTGCCCCTCTTGGTAATCTAGCAGTGTTTTGGCATCTTTCTGTTCAATAGAATGCCATTAATTTACAATACAAATACAATTTAAAAGCTTAAAGAAAAACAATTTTTATGACAGCTAAAGATAGTGTACTTCCACGATTTTCATGATTTCAGCCTGGGAGCTTTTCTTCTCCGAATCGATGCATTTGGTGTTGGTGTATTACACCGACATCTGGTGGACAAATAAGGCCCTACATGAAAAATGCTTTTTTAGAGACTGTTGTTTCAGGTTTCAGTTTATTTGTCATATGCACATTCAACACAGGGTCAAAAAATGCAATGAAATGCTTTGGATCGGAAGAACCGTTAGACTCGATAAGATACTCATAAAGTACTAATAACATGCAATAATAGTACAGTAGAAAAAAGTGTGGGAAAAAAGAGATAAGTAACAATATAATAAACATATAATAAAAAAGTACAATAAAAAAGAAAAAAATACAAAGGTTCAGATTAAAATAAGGTGTAAGTAGAGTATTTCACAGGTGGTAAAATACTTCATATGAATTTTTTTATTGCACATGATATAGTATTGCACATACATGATACAGGATGTGCATGATACATACATTCAAATGGTGCGGCAGCAGTAAACATATTACGTAAAGTGATTTAGTGCAGTATTTGAGAGTTCAGTATTATTGGGAGCATTATAGAGAGTTCAGTAGTCTGACAGGGGGTAGGTGCACTGTTGCGCTCTATTGCATTCAAAAGCAGTTTGTCAATTTGTTCTACCAATAAAAGTCCTATTTGGTTTGACTGGGACCAGACTAATTCTTTGTATAAAATAAAAAATACTAACGACCAGGATTGAAAGAGAAATGAAATTGCACTTAAAATGTCACAAACTGTCTTCATTCATACTTTTAGTCTTCATCTTAGCAAATCAGACGCCTATTTCCATACAATGTACAATTGTCAGAACATATTAATTGCACGTGGCTAAAGAATGATAGACAGCAGTTTGAAATCATATAGTATTAGGTTAGGTTCTCTGGTTGAAGCAGTGGCCAACAGATACATAACAGGAGGAATATTATACTGACCAATTTGGACCACCCTCTGCATTGAGCTTTTTATATGGTCACCACAAGAGCTCCTGCCTGGCTACCATACGTTTGTAATAGAAATGAATCAGTCAATTTGAAGAAATCTAACAACTTAATGTCCCCCCAGGAATGAATAAAGTTCTGAAATTCTGCAATTTCTCCAACATTATCTTATTACCCATAGTCAGCTCATTTGATTCCACACTATTACTGAGTACTACACTATTAAAACTGAACACAAACTTGATGCACCTGTGGTTGGAGTCCTGCGGTTGCATCAGACATAAATTATCACTGACAGAGAAAGTAAAGCTATTGACAGCACTGGTTGCTCACCAAAAGAGGCTACAGAGTTCAGCTTGGCACTGGGCCCGGCTCTTTGGCAGGCGGTGATAAATCTCAGTGGGTATAGTGTCATTTAAAATAGCCACAGGTAATACACCAGGTGATTTATAAGAAGAGCTTGTGCCGTCTGCAACCGTAGCAGTATTTGGTTTCACTAGACTTAAATGTGGAAGACAGGCATGGCAGTTTTCTACACTTTAGACAATGGCTGTGTCAAGGGGCATAGACTTAACACATATGTGAGGAGGAGAAACCAGATTTCCTTTCACTACAAATGCATTCCAGGTGTCTAATATTACAATGTGCTGAAACCAAGTGGGGTTTCACAAATAATAGTAAAAACGTTCCTGGATGAATACGAGAAGTAACTGCACATTTTTACCCAAGTTACTCTGAGCACCTTTAGTAAATATAATACTACCATTTATCTCTGGTTTATTTCTGGACAGGGGTGCACAGTGGCAGAGTTTGTTGAGTTGATTCTTGGGCTAGTTCACTGCACTCACTACACTAATCTGACCACTGTCCAAGGTGTGCCCCACTTAAGACCCATAGTTTTTTTTTATTATTATTTGATCTTTATTTTTCAATTCAATTCAATTTTAATTGTATAGCCCTATAGCACAACAAAGTTGTCTCAGGGGGCTTCACAGAAAGAGATGTATTTATTTTTGCAGTGGGGTAAGCAGCTTAACACAATACACATAGACAACGTTTTAACAAAAAAAAGAGAAAAGGCCCATAGTCGATGGTATAGGTTCTAGTCAC
This sequence comes from Philypnodon macrostomus, assembly GCA_036025475.1. Taxonomy (NCBI): domain Eukaryota; kingdom Metazoa; phylum Chordata; class Actinopteri; order Gobiiformes; family Eleotridae; genus Philypnodon; species Philypnodon macrostomus. Next base: position 13,557 of record JAVQKC010013275.1, read on the forward strand.
CCACATTCCCCAGCAAAATAAGCAGAAGAAGAAGAAGAATTCCTTTACTCTATAAGCAGCCCAACAACAGTGATCCTTTCTACAATCAACCACCTACAACAACACTAACATCATTCTCTGCGTTCAGATCAGAGTCTCAAAGCCCTGGCTCAAAGCTACTGTACTAAAGCTCGCACTACTTTTTCAAATTTGAATTGTCTTCCCACAGTTTTTCCATATGCCATCCCGTCCAATCCCATCCCTGCTCTCTTTTGTGCTAGTACAGACACAAAATTTTTATAATGCACCCACTGCACAGACAAGGCGAGAGCTTGGGAATGCGCACTTCCGGACAAAAAAGTCAAAGTCAAGATTTTTTACCTCAACGCGCCCCTTGGACCAACAACTATGAACACAAGCCAAGCAAGTCAGTGGACAAAGGGGGGAAAGTTGGATAGAGAGGTGGAAAAAATCCTACCATAGTTGTGTTAAGGTATGTAAGAATGCATCACCACAGCTAGCACAGAATGTACTCAAATCCTGGATACTTGCATTTTCATTTCAAGGGAGACAGTGTAACAAAAATGATCCATCATTGAATATATATATATATATATATATATATATAATATATAATGAAGAAAGGCTATACTCATTGGCCACTTGATAGACCAATATACTTGCCTGTGAGCTCAAATAGTTAATAAGCCTAACAACGCAGCAATAGATTTTATTCATGCACATTATGTTCAAGACAAAACCTCTGAAGTACAAACTAACAAACGTTAAGGTGGACTACAGAATCAGATAACCACACCAGGTTTGCCTCAAGTAAACCAGTGAGTGTGGAGAGGCAGTATCACCAGTTTTAGGTCTAAAACTATCCTTTATGGTGGCACCATAGCAATTATAGTTACACAACAGACTGACAACTACTACTGTCTCCGAGCTAGGCCTCACCAAGACAGTGTTTAGAAATGATTTTGGTGTGATCAAAGCTGTTGTGTCTGCTACGCACTCATTAAGTCATTACACTTGGATAAACCTGCAGACAGTGTTTTCATTCGTATTACAGAGCAGAGATGTATACAAAAATGTAGGCATTTCTAGTCTTAGAAGGGCAAGGACCCCCTATAGCGTTCAATCTACCATTTTAAGTGATGTAGTTATAGTACCAAGATGCTAACAACAATCTAGCTTACAACCTACGCCTACATGTCAAACAACATGACAGAAATTACATTTGCACCATATCTAGTTGGCTTCATCTTTCTATATGAATTACACTGTCCCTAAAGTTTGGAGAAATATAGAATAATAACATATGACATAGTTATCTTCCCTACAAAATATCTACTCTCAACAATTATGCAAGTAGTATTCATTCACTGCTTTAAGATTTGCAATTTGATATTTATGTGCAATCAATTCATGGGTGTTGCAAACTTCCACAACATGTTAATTAAGCCAACTAAAATTCAGAGCCATAGCAAGCTTGAGAACACATTTGTTTACATATGAAGCTTTAAGTTTATTATTGTTCCAGATAGAAAGATTATTTACCACAATACACAAATAAATAGTGTGTTTAGTGTTTGTATAAATCCCAGTAAAGAACATATGTAATGATAAAAACATGCTGCTGACCGGAAACATGCATGTGGCCCTCATTCTCATGGTACACATTATCCATGGTTGTATGTTGATTGATATTGATTTGACACTGTCCTGATTCAGTTTTGACAAGTAAAATGTAGACTGTATTTATGTCTACGAAGATATCAAATATTGTCAATGCATTATCGCAATATTGAATAAACTAATAAACTATATAAACTATTAAACTATATACTATTGCATGTATTTCTAATGTTGTGCCACCCATGTACACAGTGACATCTGAGTAAATGTCTGTGTGTGTTTATGGTGTGTTTTTGATCATGACTGAACCCTGGCATAACAATACCCCCACCATATCTGACCCTTTCAGCATCTCCACGGGACACTAATTCTTTATCAGGGCGTCACTGTGGCAACAACAGTCGTTCGGGGCCTTGTCGGTGGGTGACCCGGTGGTGTCTTTGAAACAGGGGGCTGTCCTGCTGAGCGCCTGTCAAAAGATAGTTCCTGTAATGGGAGGGGTGAACTGCCATAACGTCCTATTGCCCTGCTGTCAGTTATATGAACAGACAAACAGAGAGGACAGATGTCACTGGTCTAGCTGCTGATATGGCAATACATACAAATGGCATACATACTAATATGGACTGATTTAAGTTAATGTTTTTTTATTTTATTTCACAACATTTATAATTACAACACCTTAAAGGGGAAAATGGGGCCGTTTTGAAGCTTTTTGAATTGACTTTATGTTCACCTCTAGATAAGAATTGTCATTGTATTTACTAGAGGCATTTGCTGAAAAGGTCAGAGCCTCAGCATCAGGATTACTCAAACATGCAAGTAACTCAAATGAATCTCAAAACTTCAGGTATGTTGTTGACGAGGAAGCTGCAACATAAAGCTTTAATCTTTATTATAAAAGGTTAGAAATCTTTTGAAAGAGGTGTTAACATAATAGGGCCCCTTTAACCAACAGGGTGTAAAGTAACTTCCACTACATACTGCGCTACAAAAAGAAAATTAGCAAAAGTGCCCTGAATTACTTTGACCTAAATACCTGGTCGCAAATCTGTACTTTTCCTCCACTCTGCACATTGTCTTGTCCTGTGCAGAGCAACCAGGCAGCCAGTTACCCCGGACTCCCAATGTAAACAGCTGACCCACACTGACAGACCCCTACTTTGTGTGATAGTAGAATTAGTCACACACACACATACACACACACACACACACACACACAATGGCTCCATACTAGAGACCTTTACAAGACTGTAGCCTGCTTAATACAACCTCGCTGACTTGCAGACAGACAGTTCCTGTATCTTTATCTCAACTCAGTAAATCTTCTCTGCACACTCCTCAGCTCCACAGAGTCAGCCAGTCGCAATTTAATAAAGCCTAACCTTACCCAGTTAAGTAAACACAAAAAAAATGGTGGACTGAAACTAGTTAATTGTTTGACCTGCTAAAACCTTTCATTTAGGAGAGACAAAATTACACAAAAATATATGCCATTTTGATTTAAGTGTATGAAATCAAATGCTTAGCAACCTTTTCAAACATGAGAGTTAACCATTATCTCAAACCATATCCTCAAAACAAGACTGATTATGTTAGCCCACTGATAACCATCTAGTAAAGGGGTCAGCGCTTTAGGGACATAGCAGACATTCCTAATGCACTGTGCTATCTCATGAACACAAAAAAAGAAAGTACCATGTGTTTCTACGGGATATCAGAGAAACATGATTGTGCAATATGGCAGAAAGGATGTGCCAAGTGGTTTCTCCTCAGCCATAGAGGAATATAATTGTGTAAGTAACACATAAATAACAACTTTGATGACATTGTTAATTGTAAGTGTTGGTGTGCAAAAGAAAAATCATTACCATATGGCCTAATTTGGAGAACTTTATTTTCTGTTTGAAGAGCCTACTACTCACTGATTGTCATTAAGAAATATGAAGTGTAGTATATAAGTATAAAATAACTAAGAGAAGTGTGGAAAAAAAATGTTTTTGGAGCCAGACCATTGATCTTAGGTAGAATTACTATCATTTGCACTTTCAATAGGCCCTATCTTTTGAATGAAGATTAGCCTCAAGACACAATAGAGCAAGAAACACACAAAATCACTCCCCATTCTGGAATGTGTAGGCTTCATCCTTCCACTCGGTCATACACATTGTTTGCATTTACAGCTATTGAATGACTGTGTGAGTGAGAGAGTCCACATGTGCTAGGGTACTTTAATATGGCTCTCCTGTGGGCTGCAGTAATGGACTAGTGCAGACAGTTTAAGACTTACTGCTTAAGCCTTAGACACACTTCAGATGGAGCCAAACTGTTTTGAATGAGATAGAAACATGGACAACATACAGTCCGGCACGTGTCATGTTGCCTGTAGCACAAAGTTAGAGCATTGCAATCTATGTCATTTTTATCTAATTACACATTTTGAGCAAGCCATACAAATCCATGTGATTTCTAGTTGTAGAAATCTAATCGAGGTTGTTTGGCCATGTGTTGATACTATGTGCAGGATATGTTAAAACGGCTAAAGCTAAAGCATATACCTAGTGTATACTTTTATTTGTATTTATTGTAAATTTTACATATGCAACCCTTATATTGTTTTGCTTTTAATATATTATTTTACTATTTATGCTAAACAAGCTTAAACTATTTTTTTACTTGGGAATTGTCTGTGTTTTTGTGCAATTGGGCAACTGTGACTGTGAATTTACTTTTTCTCTGAGTCTATCTCAAAGTCTCAAAACTGACTTTTGTAAAGCACTATTGACAAATCCAATTGGGGTTGTATATCCCTTACCTTTCTGAGCTGGTTGAGCCCTGGTGAAGTGCCCCTGAAGAAGTCTCTCATTTTGTGTAAATTCATCCCGTATAAAAAAGACAGCATCCACTTGCACAATCCCTTCACATCAGTGCAGTTTCTTGTTAGTCTTTCCTCTTCTCGTTGAGTTAGTTAAGCCTGCTACTCCAACCTCCGACTTCTCTCACTCTGCACAGCTCTGGCACACACAGAGGAAGACACTCCACAAAAACGCTCCAAGTAAATGCTGAAAAATAGTGTGAAAAATGGCACAAAGTTGCTTTTACTTTCTTTTGTACAGCCTCACAATATTTGCAGCTCCTTCTTCACTGACGACTGTCACATTAAACGTCGTATCACTGAGTTTCTTGGTTTCTTTCTCCTCTGCTCTAACTTTTCCCACTCCTCCTCCTCCGTCCCAAATACTCTGGCTCTCTCTACAACCCCCTGTCCCACCCACCAACACCCCCCACCGCCGCTAAACTAATCTGCAGCTGGCCGGGCGATTGGAGCAGCTACAGTTGCCGGGGGAACCGAGTGTCCTGCTTTGCCGAAGAAAAGTGGAATGAGAAGCAGGAAGAGGCAAAGCCTAGTAGTAACAACTGAATACATAAATAAAACTCCTCTGGGATCTCATTTAAGACGCTCAAGGGCCAATCTTCTTATCTCGGTCAACATGTTTTATCTCCTTGTTTACTGGTTCACATATGCTGGTCAACAAAATGATCTCATTTTAAATATTTGTGTATATATAATGTAATAGTCAATGTACAAAGATGTCCCTTAATAGTCCCTGTATTCACGCACAAACACCTTGCCATGACCATTAACCTAAAACTAACTAATTTCCTATTATTAGGTACCTAGAAGCACATAAATCTTAATTTGTGCTATCTGAAAACACTTAACCACTATTTAAGATAAATTGTTTAATAGAAGCCAAATTTACTATCTCAGTGATAAGACAAGACATGTGTTTTATCTGCTAGACAACAGAAACACCCCTGTGTTCTTTATGTGTTATTTCAACCAAGAACTTTACTAAAGAGGTCCTAATTTTCTTTTTAATAGCTACCTAGATGCAAATAAATCTTGCTTTTGGGTGTCTGAGGACAGAGGGAATATAAAAAGCTCAAGGGCCGATTTTACTATCTCAGTCATAAGACAAAATGCATATCTGTTCTATCTCCATGGTTACTTGACCGCATTTGACTGGACAACCACAAAATAGAGAAATGGGTTTGAGAGGTTTTCAGAGGTTTGACGGCACTGACCTGAGCTGAAGAACAAACTGATTCACTGTTTGGCACTTGCTCCTGGGTTACTCACTGTTTGTAGAAAAGAAAGTGAAAAAGAATATGGCATAAGCAGCGATGACTGATGTAATATAGTTTGACCTAAAAGATACCTACACATAATCTTGTTATAGTAGTGAATGTATGCTCTATGTTAAACTGTTTAAACTTTTAACTACTAAATTCACCAAATTACTTTAAAAACATGCAAACGAGTCATATAATTCAAATAATACATTGTTTTGTTTGATGTTTACTGGGAATAATCACATTTATGAGCACAATGCCAGAACTTTATTCAACAGCCTTTAGGTTTCGGTGGTGTTTGTCTGTTTGAAACTTTACGCAGGCTTGGATGGAATTTTCAGGGAAGGTCAGAAAGGACACAAGGAACACATGATTCGATTATGGGAGTGATCTGGATCCATGTCTGTTTTACTCAAAAAGTACTACACTGATTTGGATGATATTTTCAGGGAAGATCATAAATTAGACCTGATGTTGGACACTGGTGCCCCTGTTACAGTTAAAATATAGAGTGTGTATTTGTTTTATGTCCTTGTTGACTGGTTCACATGTATCAGACAACAACCAAACGTACAGAAATGCCCTGAATAGTGGCCTGTGTGTTCAAAGACAAATATTTTGGCAGCACTTGGTTTGACTGCACTGACCTGAGCTAAAAAACATATATTTAGTTGATTCACTGTTTGGCACATGCTCCTGGGTTACTCACAGTTTCTAGAAATGAAAGTGAAAAATAGAGAAATGAGGCATAAACAGTGGTGACTAATGTAATATAGTTTGACCTAAATTAGTATCTAAACCACATAATCTTGTTATAGTCTAGTGAATGCATGCATATGTCTATCTCAAATTACTTTAGCATTATTTATATGACTTTATTACCTGCCAAGTTACTTTTCCCCTTAATATAAATCACACAAACAATTAGTAGAACCGTATAAGCTACATTGACCTTTGACACTGTAGCCTCAATGGCCAAATATAAGAAATAAAGTATTAGGAGATGTCTAACTACTAAAGTAACTTGAGGCATGTTTACCATAGGAGTATTTAGTCTCTGGTGCATTCCTATAGGGATTTTGTTTGCCCTTCATAATGTATGTAACAGCAGCACCTCCACCAAGCATCTCTCCTGCTGACCTCTGAGCCCAAACCGTGACCTCTCCTTTGAAATGCAGCAGAGATCTGAAAGGCCAGGCTTGTCCATCAATGGCTGTATGGAAAGCAGAGAGGGAGGTGGGGCCTGTAACATCTGCTTGGCGTTTATCCCACTTTATTGTGTTGCTGAGGTTTCTATAAGCCTACAACCCCGGACCCTGAGAGTGGGTGCAACACGGGCCTGTCCAGGGGACTCAAACCATGACTGGGAACATGCAAAGGACAGGTTCTCAGTGTGCACTAGACATCTGGAAATGAATTAAAAAACAACTCAAAACTTAGGCCTAGTATTTTGCTCCCAGGTAGATTTTGTACAAACATGCTGTATTAACAATAACAATAGCTAACCAAACAACAACAGAGTCACACAGCTGTTCCTAGTTTATCAATTAAACGGACATATATCGGACTATATATGATAACTGACTCCTCAAAAACATTTCTGTATTATAACCAAATTACACTTCCGTTAAACTGCAATACTTTACCAAGTTCTTACCGTGGATGTCCACATGGAATGACGTTGGTCCGACTCTCTCCAAATGAGAAACCTGTCTCCATCTGTTGGTCAAGAAAGAGTCCTGTAATACAGATTAAAACTAATCATCGCTGTCTTCCGCCAACAAGATGCAAAGAGCAAAAACAGTAGCAGAATTTAAATAATTCCTCATTTGTTTGTACCATTTAATTAAACAACTCACTATAAATATGTATGTATGCATCAACCCAGCCATGAAACTGTATTATTAATTATTATTATTATTGATATTGTTATTATTGTTATTATTATTCTTAGTATTATTACTATTTTATTTATTTTATTTTATTTTAATATTGGTTTTGTAACCTTTAACGGGACGCCTTTAAGTCAACGTCACGTGACTGCTGCACTGACACGTCAAATGCGGAAGTGAAGCGGACGTCATTGCAATATTTTCATCCTGCTTTCAATGGAAAGTATCTTGTTTTTTTTGCTCTTGTCAAGCGCTATGTCAACGATAAATGAACCTGATTCTCCGGAGTATAACTACACCATCTTCCGCCTGGAAAAATAATCCATTATCTTACTAAGTGTAAGACATGACTTTGCACAACGATACTCGTAAGTAACCTCGGTACCTGCTACATGTCTGTGAATGGAAAACCAATACTACCTTTGCCTTGAGACCTTCTTATATGTTTACTGTGACTATGTGCATCTGGAACACTTTGGACTGAGTTGAAATAAAATGGCAGCATTAATATGCGCCAGGGCTGCCCTAAACTTCAGACAGAGTTTTCAAAAGACATGCTCCTTTGGAAGACTCTATCAAAGCTGCAGGAAATGTCTGGTTAAAAAGAGACCTATTATATTCTGTATACCCAAGGTAACGCTTATATGTTGTGGTGCAGTAGGTGTATCGTCAGTTACAGCAAGATGCCAAGAAGCCACACTCAAGCCACCCATCACTGAGAGGAAATCCGTTGCCAAAGTCCAAGTACATAAACTCATATTTGTTCTTCGCTTTAGCTTCAGAGCATTGGTTCTTCTCCTAAAATTTGGACCCCTCCTTCTTCTCTCTCCCCTGGCTTTGGTGTCTTCTCGCTGGGCCTCTCGATGGCTGGATGCCCTACTATGGATGACTGAAACCTCTGGTCCTACTTTCATTAAGCTGGGGCAATGGGCCAGCACAAGGAGAGACATCTTCCCAAAGGAGTTTTGTGATAGATTTTCAAGACTACATATTAAAGTGCGGCCTCATTCTTGGGCACATACAAAGCACTGCCTTCGCCGGGCTTTTGGAGATGAGTGGAGGAGGGTTTTTGTGTTTGAGAGCAAGGAGCCGGTGGGTTCTGGATGTGTGGCACAGGTCTACAGAGGATGGGCGCGGGCAGATCAAGTGGATGACCCAGCATTTCAGACCTTCATGGAAGAGAGGGAGAAAGAGGATCTGCTGGAGGCCTGGGAGATCCCTGGGTTCAAAGTGGTGACCGGGGCCCTCTGGAAACTCTGGTCCTGGAACAAAGATGAGGACAAGAGTGAGATGGTGTGGCAAGAAGTGAACACTGAGAAGGAGTGTTTGATACCTGTCGCCATCAAGGTAAGACTGCAACATTTTATTTCTCCTTAAGTCAATATAGAAGACAGAGAAAAAACATCCACATATATTGTGTTTATAATATGCTATTTTAGGTGGTGCACCCAGGAGTCAGGAGGCAAGTGGAGATTGACCTGCTACTGATGAAAGTTGGCAGCTGGTTCCTGGACCATCTGCCTGGACTCAAATGGCTCAGTCTGTATGAAATCGTGGAAGAATTTGAAAAGCTTATGACCAAACAGGTTGGTATCACTAAGCCAAGTAATATCTATGTCTAATAATAAATGCATTCTTGTGGTAAAAGTGGATTTGACTAGTGGCTAAACTGAGTATTTTTTTCCAGATTGATCTTCGTTTTGAGGCCAAAAACATGGAGCGCTTCCAATTAAATTTCCAGGACGTAGAATATGTCAAGTTTCCCACACCGCTCCGACCGTTTGTGACCAGGACAATCTTAGTAGAAACTTTTGAAGTGAGTGTGTAGTGTGTTTGTTATGTAGTAATTATATATTATTAATTAATTATATAATAATCATCAGTATCAATCATCAGATGATCAATAATCAGTCATGTAGTAATTCATTTAATGGTTTATTCTTTTTTCTTTTAGGAAAGTGAACCCATATCTAACTATTTGAGCTCAGATATTCCACTAGATGTGAAACAGAAAATTGCAAGGATGGGTGTTTATACATTGCTAAAAATGGTAAAATAATGCTGTTTATTTTTATGTATTTGGCTAAACTTACCATTTTGAATGCATTGTGTTTTAAATGAATTTCTATGAGCAGATGTTTGTGGATAACTTTGTCCATGGAGATCTTCATCCTGGGAACATCCTTGTCCAGTCCAAAGCTCCTGCCCCAGGGTCGATAGATTTTTCTGGGGATGTTTATGGTAAAACCACCCTCACAGACCTTTGGGACACTGTGGTAGTCAGCATCAGACCAAACCCAAGCCCCTTTCAGCTAGTCCTGTTGGATGGAGGCATAGTGTCCCAGCTCAGCGAACATGATCTCGCCAACTTCAAGGCCGTCTTTACTGCTGTGGTCATGCGCAAGGTACTAAGAGCTATATTTACAGACATTAGACAGACTCTTATTGCTGAGTTTTTTCTTTGGGGACCTAACTCAAAATAGAACATTTGATGAATGAGCATGAATTTGATATTTTCAGGGTGAGAGAGTGGCCGAGTTGATTCTGCATCACGCCCGGGCCAATGAGTGTCAGGATGTGCCACAGTTTAAAAAGGAGATGGCCCAGCTTGTCGACCATGCCCTCAGTAATACACTTGCTTTGGGAAAGGTACAGTTCATTATTAATAAAATTACATATTTCAATTATAATGTTAAATTTAATGGTATGTTTTTTTTTTTTTGTAGATCAAAGTTGCTGACCTGCTCTCCCAAGTCTTTAGTCTACTCATCAAACACAAGGTAAAAATCTGCATTATACTGAATGTAACCTCCCAAACTCTATTTAATTCCCCTATGTAACCTACTTGTTTTCATTTAGGTAAAACTGGAGAGTAATTTTGCCTCCATCGTGTTTGCCATCATGGTGCTGGAGGGCTTAGGCAGGTCCCTTGATCCAAACTTGGACATCCTAGAGCTGGCCAAGCCTCTGTTGATTAAGAACTGTACTGCACTGCTGTGATACAAAGATGGGTTCCTGCGTGGACACTCAGCTGGGACACAAACGGTTATTACATAAGTTTCAAAAGTATCAATAGCAGCATTGTTACCTGAAATACCTCATGTTTTTTTTATTTTCACTGGTACTCATTTTAAACCCCATGCAAGTCTGTAGTGAAATAATAAATGAGATAATGCCCAATATAAATTACTAATATAAATCTCAGGGTGTTGCTTATTTTTCTGTGCATAAACCTCATCACTACCAAATCTGTCTCCTTACGCCAAACCTATCTTCCAGGCACTCAGGATACGCCTATGGGAAATGACTGTTCCACCTAACCCTACTAACCAATGACTGGCTGTTATTCTCCAGCTGAAATGCCCTGCTATTAATGACTTTGCTTTTTCTAATGTTTTCAGCTGTGATCTACTTTATTACTTGTGATTTACTGTTTGTTGGCCTATGGCTGCAGGGCCCCTTTTAAAAGTGTTCAGTACGGATTAGCACCACATCGGGGTAATGACTAGGATTATGAATTAATTAATAACTAACTATTAATTTACGGTCCCATACAACTATATTAAGGTTTAAAACTTACCTACTCCAGGCTAGGGAATAAACCTGATCCCACTAGACCATGACGGGATACAGACTAACCAGAGACTTGATCAATCTTCAAGGGGCCACCTCGGATGAGAGTGTCCAGTGGTAAGAGGCCAAAACACTCAATGATTCTGAGGTTCACCGCTTACGATGTGTTCCAAAATGTTGACCCTAGACCCACTCACTGGACCACCTTGACCCACGCTCTGTCCTAACCCTACTTTATTAGTCTTTAATATTGATCACAATCTTGGCTATCCTTAATTATATCGGCGAAAACAGCGTGTCGGTGTTCGTCCGCGTCCGCAGATCCTAGCTGTGAACGCGATAACTCAAAAACGAATTGCCGGATCAGTTTCAACATTTGCACACAGGTGCATACCATAAAGACGCCGAACTGTATCAATTTGGGT
>JAVQKC010013305.1:0-53661 GCA_036025475.1 Philypnodon macrostomus
CCACTCCCAGGACGGACAGGCTATAGATGTGTCCAGGACTGATGGATGAGGTCCTTGTGCTGAGAGAGCTCAATATGTGTGTGTGGATGCAGCAGGTTTAGTGGTACATCCAAGTGAACTACTCACCCAAAGAAATAACTACCAAGATAAAACAGTTATAATTTGCAACATTGGATATAGTTAGAAATAGGGTTGAATGGGAGATGATTTAGACCTACTTTGGCCAGGGATGTGAATGGATCTGATTGGCTAAGTTGTTCAAAGGAGATCTGTACATGAAATTAACCTCTATGTAACATTGCTACTTTTCCAAACTGGGGCACTGGTGATCGTTCTATTGTGTTCTAATAATAAACTGGACAATGCATTGTTATCCCTTGGTTTTTACGGATACATTATTAACAATTGGGCAGCGGTGGTGCAGTGGGTAGATGCTCGCCCTTCAACCGGAGGGTCGGTGGTTCGAGTCCCCGCCCATGCACACACTGTGGACCCACCACCCACGGGAGGAACCATGGTGCAATGTGGATCAGGCGGAGGTCGAAGGCGGGAGTACCCTGCTGCCTCCGCGACCCGGTTTCGGACAAGTGGAAGAAAATGGATGGATGGATGGATTATTAACAATTGCATTCACCATCCAGGTCTACGCTCAGCCAGTTGTGTTCCCCTCCTTGACCTTAATTCTAATGTGTTACAAGGACGCTTTGTATGTTGTGAGTGAATTAATTCAGTGAGTAGCTCACAGCACAGCTCTGACAAACAATGGCTGCACCTGATCTCGTCCACCAGGAGACACACAGGAGAAGGAGGAGTGCACTTGGAAAAGGGTTAGACATACTCAGAGCCTACAGTGCTCGCCCTGGCATCGTGGGTTTGAATCTGGTCTTCTCCCTGATTTCCTGTCTACTGTCCAATCAAATAAAGCAGAAAGCAATCAAAAGCTCCCGAAAAAGAAGTCAGTATGAGCAATGATATGATACACCAGGGCAGAACCATTACTAAACAAGGTCTAAACCAGAAGTAAATCAGCTCTAAACTCATACTAAACCAATCAGGTGTAAACCAAGACTGAATGAGGTGTAAATCAAGGCTAAACCAGGACTAAACCAGAAGTAAATCAGCTCTAAACTCAGACTAAACCAATCAGGTGTAAACCAAGACTGAATGAGGTGTAAACCAAGGCTAAACCAGGAATAAACCAGAATTAATATTGGTATAAACTGCATACAAAATGTACTTTTAACTCGTTCTTTCATAACTTCATAACTGCTCTTTGTATTACTCAAAATGTACCAACAGCACTAAATCTGCAATGTTCCAACTTTCCGGCTCGGGTCCCGTCCACTTCATGGTTTTGTCCTGTTTCTTGTTCTGTCTTTTTCATGTCTTCCCTCTCCAAACTCCTACTCTCCTTTCCCGCCTCCTTTTCTAAGGTTTGAAGTCATCCCTCCTCCGTACAGTAGGTAGCCCTCCAACAAGTCACTGCATGACAGACAGGGGTGAAGCAACACTGCCCCCTACAGTCTGACAGAATCTGGGGACAACATGAGTGTCAGGAGTGGGGCTGAACATCCACACTGTATGACAATATGCTCCTATATAACATATTCATGGACAAAGTCTAATGTGGTTATTATTCTAGCTGTTTATTGATTTATCTTATGTGAAATTACTCATAGCAATCATTCATCATTCATTAGCTAATATTGCAATAGGCACAAAATTGCAGAAAATTCAGGCTATTTTGAAAATCCTTTTAAAACCTTTGGTTGATTTCCAAAGGTTTCCAAAGTTCTGAGCCACAGTGACTTGTTTTAAGTTCTGGATTTAGGGACTGTCCATGGTTTTGGGTACAGGACCTCACTGATCTATGTGTCACCATTGGATTTAAGCAGCTTTGAAATACTGATAAAGTAGGGCCAGCCAGTTGAGTGTGTGATGAAAGAGATGATAAGGTTATTGCTGTGTTTGGACAAAAGTAGTAGTAGTAGTAGTAGTAGTAGTAGTAGTAGTAGTAGTAGTAGTAGTAGTAGTAGTAGTAGTAGTAGTAGTGGTAGTGGTAGTGGTAGTGGTAGTGGTGGTAGTGTAGTGGTAGTGGTAGTGGTGGTGGTAGTAGTGTAGTGGTAGTGGTAGTGGTAGTGGTAGTGGTAGTGGAAGTGGTAGTGGTCTAGTTGCGTCCTACTTGTTAGTTGCCTGGGTCCAGACCAAAAACCCAAAAATCAGACTATTACTTATCATTGTGTTTTTGCTAACAGACCAACAAACCTCACTGTTTACTGTTCTGCCAGTTTGTTACACCTGGATTAATTACCCTGCATTGTAGTGGGTCCCATGTGGCTATCAGGAGGCAGCACACACAAAGGAAACATGCACAAGGGCTACGAGCCATTCATAGGTACACTTTGATTGAGTGAATAAAACTGTGTGAAGAGTGTGAAGATGCTGCAGCACAGTACATTCTCCAGAGCTAGTGTGAAGATCAATTAACCTTTTCCACAGCCAGAAATAACATGATCAAATTAGTGGGTGTTGTTTAGCAAGCTTTAGAGAGAGCTGGTATACGGATATTCTCAGGGTGTAAAAACAGAGCTTGAATATCTCATTACTAAGAGAGTGCTAATAATATAATAAATGTCATAATCTGGACTTGACCCTTGATTGTTCAATGCACCTAATCACCTACTAGATAGAACTGAATAAATAACATTGGGTAAAAAGAAATAATGGGATGGTTGTAGGTTCAATCTCCAGGCTGGCTGACAGCACATGTAGGCAATTGGTCAATTCAAAGTAGTAATTTTTAAATGTGGTGTTAGCCCTGCGAGTTCATGTTGCAAAGCCAACCCCAACCAATAACAGGAACAAGTGGAAGAAGATTAAAAAAAATGAAATGTTGTATAGTGTAAGCAATTGTTTAAGTACAAATAATAATACAGTAAACCTTCCAGAGAAACCAGGTCTTTTACCTCTACGCACACTGTTAAAATATTAATCATGTCTAAAACAGCAATCTATCAGGCCTGCTTACTGCATGCCACTGACATTACTGGGGAAATTTCTTCATTTGTTTGCACGATCAATAGCTCATTACAGCAGCTTTGCAATGGGCTGCGTCCTGGCAGTCGGTGGGTTGCGCTCCCCTCTGCCTCTCACACTGTATCTGATCTGTCTATCTTCATCCTGCACCGCACACAAACCGCCTCTGCTCAAGAACACCGTCACTTCATCTTCCTGGCAACTTTTCTCCGAGTTGAGTTTCGAAATTGAAATTGTAAATGGGAAAGAAGAGAAAGTAGAGAAATCGATGCTGCAGTGGATAAAGAGTTGAAGTATTGAATATGTTTATGAGCAATGCAATGGGGAAGGATAGCTACATTCACTGGCCACTTTATTAGGTAGACCATGTGCCTAATAAGATGGCCCCCACAGTGGTCTTCTGCTGCTGGATACTCTGGCTTGTGTGTTCTGTGCATTTTCACTCACAGAACTGCCGCTCTCTGGATATTTTCTCTCTCTTTTGTAGACCATCTATGGATTCAGTTCAACAGGTTTACCTAATAAAGCGAATAGGATCCAAACCATGAAAATTCAAAAAATCTAATTCAAATCAAAAAATCGTCAAGTAAACATAGGCACCCCGAGATGCACTTCACAACATCTGCTCAAAACGCACAGAAAAAAAAATCTTCCAGTTCCAATGAAACAGAGCTATTGCTTTTTTTAAACCAACCACATCAGAACTCACCATAATAACATTAGAGTCACCCTCCTTACTGTCAACTGGATTGGGAATATGTGCCGAACTGCATTCCCATTGGAGAATCGTTTCATGGTAATCTCTAATTATGCACGGGGCAAGTGACACGGGAAGGGGCGGAGCTAAGTATAAATAGTAACAGTGGAGCCTGGGCGCTGCTGAAATGAGAGATGGCTCTAGCAATTAAGAATATCTAATAATCCTATAATAATTACGGATTCTGTTTAGGGTAGTCAGTAATTCTCACTAACCTTTTTAACGGGTCATCTATAGATTATTGTTTCATTAAAGGCATTATGTATGTGCAGGATTTTTTGACGATTATATTGGACCATAAATAAGATTGTGAGTCAGGTGACTGGAGCTTATCCCTGCAACTATGGGCTTTGGATGGGCTACATAACTATAAGGCAATTGCCAGTTAGTAGAAGTTAGTTAGTTAAAACACTCGGGGGGGATTTAGATCAATACACTTTTTTTTGCAGACTCATGGTCCATGATAAAAACAGACATTATGAGTCCAAATATAAATTGATTTAGATTGATCAGTTTATCTTTGGTGTATGGGCAGCTTTTTGTTTATGTGCTTACTGTCATATATTTCCAGCCCTCTTCATTTACCCAGGCTTGGAGTTGGCACAGAGATGACCCTGTTGCGGGAGTATTTTCAATTGGGGGAATTAAACACATGTGTTATTGTACACAACTTTTATTATTGCGTATCAGGTTTTCTGAACATCATACAATTATCCACTCTGCCTTGACTATAGCTGCAGGTCTGTATAATACAAACTGGCAAAATGCACTCCTATACATGTTTTTATGAAGCCTTGAGGCCAGGGCTTACATTTAGCTTTATACTCTCCAATAATCAAGCTATTTCAGAACACAGTATACGAATGCAGTGGCGAATTTAGCGATATCAGGGCTCAAGGCGAACATGGGCAGGGGGCCCTCTGAATCTGGCTCTTTTTAAGTCCTGTCAAAACTTTTCCTGATTGTCAGTCATCAGCAACCAGATGGCTTTACCATACAGAGCTATTGTGCCATATTAAGTTTAATAATTAACAAGACATATTTATTACGGGCTTCATTTATGGGGTCCTGGAAGCTTAGGGCCCTAAGCAGCTGCCTACTTTTGCCTAATGGTAGCGCCGCCTCTGTACAAATGCTTAGTAGGTCAATAGCATGTAAACACAAGATAGATTTTCTTTTTTTCTTAACCTTTATTTAACGAGGTAAGCCAATCAAATGGGGAGGGAATTAATTCTGATGACTGGAGGGTGAAAAAAATCAGAGTAGATTATAAACTAGGAGATGATAGATGTATATTTATTTCTATTGTTTACTTATCGCGGCTAGTCTTTTTTTAAATCGACCCGTTTTATGTGTATTTATGTTTTTTTATTTATGTTTTTTATTTATGTGTTATGTCTTGTCTGATGAATGTTGACAGTACATTGAGCTCTTGCAACTGTTTTCTAGTGTGTTTTTCAGCAATAGCAAATAAATTGAACCTTGAACCTTGAGCTACGAGTGGTGAGGAGGCAAAGAGAGTCGTGCCATTGATGCCACCGGCACCGGCCCACAGCAGAGCCAAAATGGAAGCTTTAAAAAAGTCTTTCACATGTGGAAATTTGAGTTGCACTTCTGCTTTGTGTGTGTTGTGCAGTCACCGGCTTGAATGCAAAGTGAAACCAGCAGCAGCGGCTTCATATAAACAAGCTGAGCGCTGCCACTACCCATTAGTCACAGCCCCAGTCTGGCCTTTTCAAAGTCTCTCCTCCTACTCACACTGCTAATAGATCACCACAATCTGATATTCACCTATTCACAGCACTCCTCAGAGCATGCATACAGTGTAAAAGTGTAAAAGGAACAGCATTTTATGAGAAAACTGCAGGTAAGATTAGTGTTGCCAGATATTGTTATTGCAGAATCGGGAAATGCAAAGTCAATATTGCAAGAAACTAGCAACAGATGTATACTTTAATTAGCTGTCCAATTAGAGCAGAACTGCATTGGGGCGGTCAGATAAAAAATATAAAAAAAGCCATAGTTTTGTCCTCAGTTCAGTCCAGGTGTGGTCCTTGTTTAGTAACGGTTTGATGCTGTTTATTTGTGGTTAAATCCTGGTTTAGCCACACATTTCACAAGTAAAACTGAAGATATCTATTTCTTCTCAAACTTACATTACAGTAATAAAGTTGAGGTTATATGTCAAAAGGTCATATCACAGTGCTCCACATAGTTATTGTTCATTTTACTAATATTGTGTAGCTCAAGCAAAGTTTTCTAAAGTAATCAAAAAGAGTGAGATCAACACTATTCGAACATTCTCCTCTGTGAGCATCTGCTCTAATGGCACACGACACAGTACGTCTGCTCTTTATTAGACTCCTCCTATTTATACACTATTCTGCCTAATACAAACCCACTGCTGGTGCACTTGTATGGTCCTACCAATCCCCCTTAATAAAGTTCATGTTGATATGAAACTCTATGTTGCATTAATAAACCCATTTGCATCTCATGACATTTAAACAGTAGCCCTGGGTTTGAGGCTTTGGGCTTTTCTCCCAATCTCCTGGCTCACAATCAGCACTGTTCCTCTTCCTGTAACATCAAATTACCCACGGCTGAGATATGCACACTCCTCTCTCTCCTCCCACTGAGCTGGTTTTATAGGCAGCGGTCCGACAGGGGTAATTTCTAGGACTACTCCGGGGAAATTACTTTGTGTTGTTAGAGAAAAGGCTGTTTGTGAACTGCTTTATCAAGCTCCTTGACTCCAATAACAGGCAACATTTGGAAGCCAGTGAGACATACATGCACACAAAGCCCAAATAAGATGTGCTATGTAGACACAATTCAATATTAAATATTGTGGTAAAACGTGTAAAACACATCTAGATCAGAGTTATATGGTCTAGTCACAAAGGCTTTAAAAGAATTTACATTGATTTATAAAAAAAATTCATCAAAATCAACAAAGTCAACAAAGTAACTGGGGCAATCCAACACAATTGTTGGAAGTAAATGTACTGTATTTAGTAAGCATGAAAAATCTGGTGTTATTTAAACCTGATGATAACTGAGCGTATGTCTATCTTGCTCTCATGTATTTATTTATGCAGCGATGACTTTGTCAACTTGAATGTATGAATGTATGAATGTGTGCACGTGCTCCTCTTCATATAGTATTCAAGTCTGCCGCTGATGAATTATTTCTGCAGTGAGCTGTGGCGTGGCATGTCTGGTGCAGGCTGACTGCACCACAAGGCTTCAACTGCTACAACTGCTACAACTACGCATTTGCATTCAACACACACACACCTTACGCACTCACAAACACGACTGCTCCAAATCCTGACAGCTGCCTCCCAGTGTGGATGGACGCAACAAGCTGCTAAAGCCCTTTTGAAGCAACAACACTTTCACTTCTCCACAGTCATCAATGTGAAAAAGCCCAAAAGTCAAGCAAGCAAAAAGCATACTGCTTTCAAATTGTGAATCTGTGGCATTTTAGATTCTAGTGGTAGAATAAAGGCCAGTGCAAGGAGGAAAGGTCAGCTGTTTTCAGAGCAGAAGCCTTACTGATGTGATGACCTCTGTGTTTAATAGGCTACTCTGTAAAACATAGAGTAATTGACAGTAAAGGGTTTTTGTGAGAGGTATTTTAAATACCACAGGCATTACTGAGCTCTCACACGGCATGATGCAATACTTGGCTGTCGCTTTTGTTTATACTTACATATGGTAGCTCAAAAATTGTAATTATTGAAAGTAGATTTCAACCATGCTCTTGGGAACGCACAACCAACGTTTTCAAGTCTCTGGGAGAGAATTGTTACAGGGGATCTTTCAGATCCAGCAGCATGTATTGCATTATGGAGTATATTTGCCCTGATACTGCACAACCTACTACATGACTATATGACCAGGCTTTATAAAATATTTCACACTGAAAACATACATAGATGTATAGAAGCCTGTGCTTGCATATTATCAGCTCAATAAAGAGGAATAATAAGGAACGGTGCCAGCGATATGTGCAGCCAAACACCCCCACTGTCTGGGGGTCTCTCTGGAAGACCTCCATCTCTTCTCACATGCATTTTCAGCTATGATGTATGTGCTTCACTATTTATGAACAGAACATATCAGCATCTATCTCTGTCAGTATATAGAGACTTCTTCATCTCTGTTTTACTAATGTAGAAAAAGTGATGCACATTGCACAAAGCCTACAGTCGTTTTGATCCTAAATGACCTTTTTCCTGAATTAGCTGTATATTTCTAGCCTGACACAGAGACCTGACATACTGCACTATATTTAAAGACTAATATTTCTAGAAACGGTGATTCTAAACTCCTTTTTCTTGCAGCAATACTTTCTGAAGCACACTGCGTTTAACTTAGACATGATTCCGAGCAGTAAACAAGCACTTTTAAGTTTTACATGGCCAATGAAGTCTTTAAACTTTGAGAGAAAAAGACTGCAGAAAAGACAATAGCTGTCAGCTATATCTGATGCGCAAAACAATAGGGCAATATGCCGCCTCTAAGACGTAGAAGAAGGCACGGGGTTATCACGGGATACAGAATGGAAGAACATCTATCAAGACAATGACTGACAACTAAACGATCATGGCTCACACTCTACTAATTGATCTTCTAAGCGCCATGAGATGTACTTACAGTTCTGAGGAACTGGATTTCATCCTCTCCTTCTCCTCCTTCAGCCATGGCTGCGAAGGAGGATGCTCAGACTCGGGAAGCCTCCGCTGGCTTCTCTCTCCTGTCGCTATTAGCATATAGCTAATCCACGGCCGTACAGCGGGCACAGGACCGCAGCATGTGTCACACCAGCCCCGGTGTTCTGCTCAGGACCGGCCCGGAGGAGGAGCACTGTGTGTCCGCATCGGTGGCTCCTGCAACTGGAGACGGGGTGAGAGCATGCACCCACTGCACGCGCGCGTCTGGACCTGCGACGTCACAAGCACATCTTAATAATACAGCAGAGGAAGCGCCAATATTCAAATTCAATACAAAGAGCGACCTGTGGCTGTCTGGAGTAACTCGCGGGGTTGGTTTTGTTCACCTCAGTCCCGTAGTATAGTAAATTGTATCTTGTTCGTTAGATTTGCGTTGATCAGCACCATGGACAGTACCCGACCCCTTCAAGTCTTCACATCTGATGGATAGTAATGGTCCTATATGTTCCAGCTCGAATTGTACTGATTGCGGATCAGTGCAAAGTAAATAACACGAAAGGAAACCTAGGTCTTGCTAAAGTATTCTTGTGTGCTTAAATTTGATCATGTAAAGGCCTTCGTCTAGTTAGGTCTAAAAATGTCTATGTATCTTAAATATTGAAAATTTAAAACCAAACCGAGTAATACTTTGGCCAAAGTTTTTTTTTACATTTTTATTATACATATATATATATATATTTTTGCTACTATCCGAAATCACGTTTAATCAGACCATCAAGAACGGAGTCGACAACACAGGCCTACAAGCCTTACTTTAATACGATGCTGCTCTCTAGTGGACACAACAGGATTTACATTTTGATATTCGAATTATTCTGCTGTGTACTGGCCTATTCGCTAATGCAGAGGTTGGACCTTTTCTAAATGGTGCTTTTTATTCATGGTATTTTACTAATTACAATTGTATTTGTCTTAAGGACGTGAAATTCTATGCAGACAGCAAAAATGTTATTATTATTTTTTATTTGTATTTTTTTTATTAAACCTTTATTTAACCAAGTAAAGACCAATTGAGATCCATCTCGCTTACAAGGCTGACCAGGCCAAGAGGTCCGCACTCCGCAGCAGGAATAATCAGTTACGCTAAAGTGGAGAAGTTGTAAACAATAGGAGATGGTAACATGCAATAATTGTGTTAGGTATTTACAGTGCAAGTTAAATTTTATTAGTTTTCCTAAGATTATTTATTTATAGTTATATATAGAATAAAAACAAAAACGTCTTCCGTAGTAAGGCCTACAAGGTGCACTTTTTCCACAATCACGTCGTAAAAACACAGATGTATGGACCAGAGATGCCAAATTTTTGCCATTACATAAAAAAAGAAGGAAAGGTTTGCAAATGAGACAAGTTCAGACCTTTTCAGTTCAGTTTGGAGAGTATTCCAAGCTGAAGGAGCAGAGAAACACGTCAAATACATAGGCTATTGATAATTGATTTCAATGTGGACATCATGGCCACTAGAGGTCTCTATCAGCTAATGTTAATACTTGAGTGAGTTCCACTATACTTTAGGTTTAGACTGTATTTTGTTGATAGTCTTTGCCTGAATCCCAGAGCAATTGAAGTCGCCCTAATGTTTGCACCCTACATTACGGCCTACCTGTAAGCGGCAGCTGCAAAGGCTCAAAGTGTAGCGTGTGGCTGAAGCCCGAACAGCCAATCACAGAGCAGAGATCCCGCGCCGGGTTCTCTGATTAGACACTGGACGTGCCAATCAAACATCGCAAGCCCAGCCAAGCATCAGCGGTGATCGGAGGCAGGCTGCACCAATACCACACAGACGAGAAGCATCATCTTCATGCAACTAATACAGTAAGTCTATGTTTATGTTTTACGAACTAGTGTTTTAATAACTGCTGCAGGTAAATAACTGTATGCCACCGGGCTGTTAACGTAATGGACTGATAACATGAAAGGCCTATGCGGATATGAGTTATATACATTAAATTATGTATTAAAGCTGGACGTATATTCGTGATATTTTAGATGTAATAGCCTACTGTAAAACATCAACACAACAGTTTAAGTCAGTCCTAACGCCTCGGGTTTTGTTTACATTTCCTCTTGAATGTTGCAAGGTGACTCTAACCCGGGGGATTGTGTTATGATGTCAACACTTGGAAGACGTTGCTAAATACGTGGGTAAAAGGCAAGTTGAGAAGCACGAGTGCAGTCGTTGAGTATTGAGCCTGTAAATACTGTAGCTCTAACGTGAGATGTGTTGTCACGCATGTCACACACAGGGTTATCGGGCAGCTTGTGAAATGTTGATGAAATTGGATTTTAAGTCTTTTATGCTGTTATTCAATTGTTTTAAAATAAAATATCTATTACATACTATTTCAATCAGTGGAATTCAGTATTAAGTCAAATATGCCAAACACTGATCTTTATTTAATTCTAAAGAGATTACCTGTTAAATATAATATAGCACTAACCACTCAATAAACCTCACTACCACGACTAACTGTTTATTGACCCAATCTTGCCTATGTGCTACTTTCTCTCTGCCAGTCTTCAAACAGGCCTGGTGATGAATGGCCCAACTCTCCCCGAAGCTGCAGCCCGAGCTGAATTACTCAAGCACTTCTATCAAAGTGTATAGTTAAAATAGCTCCCATCATGGAGGGCACCCACACAGTCCTGCTCCTCTATGCACCCATCCGAGAGTACAGCAAAGTCAGCCTCTACTTGCCCAAAAGGCGGGCTCCGGGCTTCAAGTACAACTACAAGAGTAATGAACATGACTGGGGCAAGGAGGTTCCTGGAGTGTCCAAACAAAGGGGCCAGTCTTCGGACTCCTCGGGTGAAGTCCTCAGCAGTTCCCATCGACAGGCAACAAAGGAGGCTGTTGCAGAGCTCATCTGGCTGGCAGCTGAGCACCACCAGTTACTTGCTGACCTCTTATCACTGTGTCAGGATTGTAGCCATAAAGTCAAGATGGGCAACCAGGATGGGAAGCCCCAGGATTACGTCAAGGGGCAAGAACTTTACTTTGAAGGTCAGATGCTTAGCAACAACAACTATACCAACTTAGTCTCATCGGAGCAGAAGAAAGCCATGTCTAAAAGTAAAAAGATCAAGAAGATGACTGGTAAGAAGGTTGACAGCGTTGAGGAGACGCTTCACAGCAAGATAAATCAAAAAGTTACAAGTGTTTCCTCTGAGGTTAATGGTGGATACTTATCTGCACCTTCAGCCATGGATCCTTCGGGTACGCTTTCCAAAAATTGCAACAGCACAGTGACGGGATCCTATGTCAGCGCGGTCAGTAACCCCATTCTTCCCACCGAGGGACCCTTCCAGATAGACAGATGGGATTTTATGGAAGACAATAGAACCTATGACTCTGACTTCTGCAATGACTTCTCAGAGTGTGAAGGAGAGCTGGGCTATCAATCATCCTCTTGCAGCCTGCTGGAGGGCTTGACAAGACGAGAAAGTGGAAGCAACCTCCGACCAATTAAGAGGCTTGATTCCCTGACTGAATCATTTTGTGAGAAAGCATCAACAGTTAATTCCATCTCTGAAGAGAAGAAGACTATGGCCGTCACAGTGAAGGCCAAAGTGCAAGACGTAGAGGCGAAAGTGCAGCATGTCCGTCATGGATCAGGACTACGAGAGAGAAGGGAGAAAAAGCTATCCTTGCCACTATCCCATACTACTGAACCTCCACAATCTGGTAAATTCCACACAAAAAGCCCTTGTTCACCTTCTCTTGCCGGAGTCTTCAACACATCGTTCCCGGCCTCAAACAGCCTCCAGAGCATGTCTCCAGTCCTGTCTCCTCTGTCATCCAAGCAGACAAGTCCACATCTTAATCATCGTATCGTCCTGTTGTCAGATAGGGATATGGAAAGCTCAAGCAACGCGGATGACCTCAAAGTCTACACTGAAGTGATTGACAAGAATGGCAACAAGCGGACTATAACACGTCTAGATCTTAACCTCAGCAGGAGACCCAGTACCTCAAAGTGGAACTCCTCAAGTACTTCAACTACAACAGGTGAGTCAGTTATTAGATCCTCTCCTGCTTTCAACGATTGATTCACGTTTGAACTCACTTTGAAATCATTGCTTTCATCACATATTTTGTCAGATTTCGTGTAGCACAAGTTCAAACAGCATAAAACAAGATGTCTTTAAAGAATTTCAAGGTGTGCCTGACAGAGTGTCTGTGGTTACTGAAGTGTAATTTCTCAATTGTGTCAAACTGACAAGCTCTTTATGTGCTGAGCTATCGCCTCTATTTTTACATAAACAAGAAAAGAAGAAAAGGCATAAAATACTGGTGGCTTGGACTGGCTTGTGACCAAATTAAAAGCTACCCAACAGTGTAGCACATGGGGAGAATAGTTTTGCAGATGACCCATGTTAACTCTGTCAGTGCCACAATGGAACTATGGATTAGTGGTAGGTTTTTTGTTCAGATCAAAGTACTCAAAGTATGAAGGGTTTTCACAGAGGCCAGTGGCAACTCAAGCATTGCCAAATTAGAGACAGCAATCCCAGTTCCCTTCACAAGAAATGGACAAAGGGCCAAAGAGAAAAGCTTAGCACTAGTATTCTTGACTTCCAGAATTCTTAAATGAACTCCAGTGACCTAGCTATATCTATGGGTGGAATATACAATTTGACCCTTGTTAAGTAAAAACTTTCCTCTCAACCACTCTCTGCACTGCCTACTGCAAGTTGATGACATTTGTGCTATGCCTGATGCCCACTGTAATTGCATTAGCTACCTCCGTAACATGGTAAATTATTCTTGTTAGACAGAGAAACACAATCTGTGCTTTCATCAGCTGGAGCAAACAGATAATAACATGTCTAATAACATGTCTAATAACATGTCTAATAACATACCATAGATAATTGTTGTACCTTAGCTCATGATCTCATTTTGTTTTGTCCATATCCAATTATAGATGTAGTAAAGAACAACCTACCATATTGCATTTATAATATATTGGGCATTATCCAGCTTCTCATCACCTGTTATGTATGTTATTATCACTTATCATTTACACAACAGAGCTGAGGCAATTATGGGCCTTTGGTGGGGTGCTCTCCCGAAAATAGGGAGGCTGAGGTGTAAAATATTTAGGGTTATACAGTGAAATTCAGAGGACTCATTTTTGGGTCCAGGCCCACTAACCCAGACCATGGTGTTTACTGTTTCATAGCTAACCATTAATTATACATGGGACTAAATCCTGCTGTTGTTTACCGCCTCACCTTGTACGGCCGAATAATTGATTGTGCCTCAGATGTTAATGCAGATAAATGAGTATCAGAGGGTCTGGCCGATGTGGCTAAGTGTGAAGCTGGGACCCTTCACGCTTTGTCAACCCTCCAATGAATTATTAGCATCTCTTCAATCTATTCTTTCTGATTGAAGCTCGGGCCTATTGTTGTTATTATGCTGGTGGGAATAGTAAAGCTAGATATGTTCTTCTAGTTTGTGATGTTCTGCAGACATAAATTCACAGTAACACATAATGCATTTATTGTTTCTTTAGAAGCTATATATTTAATTTATTGTTACATAAACAGGTAAACAGGTGTCCAACATAGTTTCACTCACCGCTCCTGCCCTCTCACATGACCTCTACACTTATTTTATTGTCCAACATATGGCAGGCAATACTATAATCACATTAGCCAATACATTCCTACAAGGTCAACTGAAACTGATCAGTGTGGAGCAGCAGTGTATCACCCTGTTCGTCATTCAACACAAAGTGCAGTGCCATGCAACATTGTTATAGGCTATGAGGACAAGGGCCAGCTCTATCTACACATAATGAACTGAAGTCTGCCAAAACCGCACAATAGATTCGCGCAGGTCAGCAGAGACAAAACACAGGTTATTTTCTTACAAAGAATATATTATTTGAGAAGGCTACATGTTGGCTAATATTAGGTTTGTATTATTAGATATTCAAGCGTGACCACAAAAATCTAACAATGTACACACAACACAGACACACGGGTAGACTGGCCCAAGTTAACAACATTTACTCCCACTCAGTGCCCTGCCAGACCCAATAAATGTATGCCTCCCTCAAGCTCTGCATGTCTCACCATCCTCTACAACTGGATCTCTCTGGAGTGAATGATGGCTGTGTGAGCATCATGCCATGCTACATCTCTGATCTGGCCCGGGGGTCCCACACTGCAGCACTTTTTCTGACCCTTCCCAGTGTGCCTATTACAGTGGATTTAAGCCTATAGCAGTAGTGGTTGTGATAAGTTCTAAAAAGCAGGCTGATTTATAGGTCTGGCACCTTGACTATGACAAGTCAACTAGACTATGCTTTTGGTTTTTTGAATGGGGAGTCATATTTATCTACACTGACACGTGGGCAAATTTGATGTTATGGATTTCACTAAATAAAATATTCGACTTGCCATGACTTATTGGTGTGTGTGTGTGGTGCCTAACATATTACCTTTCTTGTCAAAGTGATATAAACATAAATACATAAAATACATCAAAAAGGCTATATGATTTATGTTGCTTGAATATGCACAGTAGAAATAATCTACCGACCAGTGTGCCATATAACTTGGACATACTGTGTGTAAAAGGGCATTCAAAGTGACATTCTCAAAAGAAACAAATAATAAGTCTGATTTACTGAATATATACAGATGTTCTTTCCACCTAGAGTCCATTATTGTTTCACACACTGGTGCTGGTTTAAGTTACATCTGATGCCACAGCTGCCCTAGTAAGACAGACTGTCAGAGACATGGCAGCCTCTTAGACGACGACCACCAAACACATTCAGACGGACTAAACAACAGGAGTGATCAAACCTCCAACCTAGTATGTCACCTGCTCTACTTAATGTCTGCCACCCTCATTACATACCTCTATTAAAGCATATAATTTAAAATATTGTGATATATTTTCAGAAAACATTCATTTGATTACATTTTTGTTTTGTTACTTAGGCCTTTTTAATTTGCAGTAAATAACTGGGACACATATAGTGAGTCTGTGTAAATGAATCCATCACTGGCGTTGGCAACACCCACCTGTCACATCAGACATCAGACACACATCACAGACATAGACCTAGCCTTGTGCTTTGACAGCTGTTCACTCACACACTGTGATTTCTCCTCATCCATCTGTCAACATCTGCAGCTTTAGGCTACGCCAAATCTACTGTAGATGACTGGAAGGCCTCTAATATGCAAGACAATGGGGGCGATGCATTACAGTTACAGTAATCAAAGTGTGT
Source organism: Philypnodon macrostomus (assembly GCA_036025475.1). NCBI lineage: Eukaryota > Metazoa > Chordata > Actinopteri > Gobiiformes > Eleotridae > Philypnodon > Philypnodon macrostomus. Next base: position 15,792 of record JAVQKC010013305.1, read on the forward strand.
TGTTTTTAGTGTGGAGAGATCGGTTTACAGCTCATTACAGGACTGTATGTTACAAAAAGACAACCCTCATCCCATCTTGTGTTACATTATAGACACTGCCATTCAGCCTGATCTTTAGAGCAGCAGGAAGGAGGATTAAATGACAATAAGTACAGAATCATTCCCGAGGTCAGTTCCTGCTGTGTACTGTCTCGGTGAAAGAAAGAGTGGCAAACCTAACCTAACAGAGAGACAAAATATTACGTAATATTTCATGCACCTCGAGGATACTAATACAATAGCGATACTAGAATATACCAGTACTGTGCATGCTGTCACCTTCCTGTCCAGAGGATGGCAGTGTCAACCTCTTTTTGAGTTGAATGATTGACTGGCCATTAACCAGAACAACTATACCACTATTGGAAATAATGAATTGTAGATGTATGTGAGAGTAATAAAAACACATAATAGCCAAATGTTTGTATTTTCTTTATGTGAACACTAATATATTGAAATAAAGTTCAACGTATGGCTATTTTTATTCGTCAATTAATAATTCATGTAGAATCAGTTTCATTGTCACTACTGTAGCCCTCAGTATATTTCATACAGCATATTACAGTTGGAACAGAAAGCTGCTTCTGTGTTGTTTCCTTGGTCTGGTGCTGACTAACCTTGGAACAGTCTCAGCTAGTCAGCATTTCCCTCTCCAGGCCTGGGCACAGCCGCATTATTTTAATGAAAAGTTATTAATCTAATCCTACTTTTTAAGTCCGTGATAACTGAAGGACTGCAGGTTGTGCCGCTGTTTCATAATGACTGATTGAAGTGGAACACTAGATCTGAATTTCAATGCTTTCATGTTACATCAGCAGTCCTCTAGTGTAGCTGTGTGTGGGCTATGCTTAATTAACGGAAAACATTTGGCCTAAACTCTGTCCAGTTGCGGAATACATGGTAATATATTCAATGCTGTAGTCCTTCTATCCTGGAATATTCTATGTCATAGTGAGCAGATTCTTACTTTCCATCTCATAATTCTGCCCATATATGTGAAGGTGTTATCTTACAGCCAAAGGGTATTGAGGTTGTGAAACTTTAAGATGTCTGCACCTCCCCCTTTTGTGAGTCTTTTCTCACACTCTCCTTTTTAAAAAGAAAATCTACAGGCCCTAGGTCTGCACTTTTTTATCATGCCAGATGCCAAGATACTGTACACAGAACATAAAGTATTAAAGGGTGCTTATGTGAGGAATAAAGAAATCTCAGATGAAGTTGTTGGCACTATAGAAGGGGATCTGAATTTACACATATGTACATATTTCTAGGTTGTTTAGATTTAGATTGAAACTTTTTTATCTTTGGCTCAATGGCACACAAGAATACATTTGCTTAAAAAAATGCTAATGCAATAGTAAGCACAAAACAGTAAAGTAAATAGAGAGTATGCTCTACTCTACATACATGTAGGATAAGTGATACGTTGATTTTCATGTTATTGTACCCATCATAAATCCAGCTTCCATTCAGCCACACATCTGGAAGATCTTAAGAATGCAACAGTGCTATTTGCTTTACCAGGGCATTCTCATTGGATCTGTGCAGCTGGTGTTGGTGTTGGAGATGAGAACACTGCTGGCTAAGTGGATATAAAAATAGCATTGCGCCCTCACGCCTTCATATAAACAAGCAGTCTCTCACTTCCTGCGAGTTGATGCTAAGTGACTCTGAAGCCTACTTTCCACCTCACCCTGTATTGCCCAACCACAAAATGTAGTCTTTTCACACTTAATGACTTTTTGTGTTGCCAGTATTGTTCCTTACACAATAACCCGGGAGTTGTCTGTGTTTGTTTTTGGCAGATGATTCACTCTTGCGACAGGATGACATTTGGATGCTGGATGAACCTCAAGAGCCAATCAGACGAGTCCCACGCCCGGATCACCTGGATTTCTTACGTATTACGCCACCGGAGGATGACATCATCGGGGAAACTCCCTACTATCCCAAACTGGAATGCACGGTGAGGGCATTGAAAAATAAGTGTGAGAAGAATTGAAAGGATGTTTAGTTCAGACACTTGTTTTCAAGCACAAAGTGAAGTCCACTGGGGCTCTTTTTTGTTCAGCTCTTGGATCATGGGGATTTCTCCACTCATGCATAGAACCACCTGATCAGAAATTCCCAGAAATGGATTAACATGTCATGGCTTTTAATCTGGAGACAGGAGTACAGAGCCAAAACTCAATTCGTCCCATTATTTTGAACATAGAAAGGACTATGATTGACAATTGTGTTTTTAGTTGCCTCTAGGGTCCAACACATCAAATAGTACTATTGCTGGGTTGCAGGTGGCATCACAACATTCTATAGCCCTATACATTTTAATGGGAGATGAGGGTCAGGAATATGACTGTTGTTAATCTGCAGATTTTATGTGTGGTTGGATAGATATATGTCACTAATAAAAATTATTAGGTTCACCATTTGATTCAATATTGTTAATACAGAATTCTGACCCCTGGCCCCCATCTGAGGGTATGACATCTACACATTCTAGAACCTGCAACCCAGCAATATGCTACAACAAGTTGCAAAATTAGGGAGCATGTAGGGTAAATATTGAATTTTTGCTATTAAAGGTATGCAGTCTGGCAAACAGCCCGGTATATGTATTTTGTGCCTGTGGCAGATGAGACAGATTATATGGGTGTGGTCATAGGTGTAAGAGCAAAGACCTTATTGTTATCCAAAAACACAAAGAGCCCTGCCTGTAAACATAATCGCTCAACATACTTGTAGGAGGCCATGCTGGACAGAAGTCTGTAGACAGTATTGGTGTTATTGTTTGTTGCTAAGGTTTCAAAACACCGTACATAATTGGTGTCCCGCACACAAACCTTGTCTAAAATAACATGATAATACATGTAAACCTGTTATGTTATTTGTATTTTCTGTGGCAAATTCTGTGGCAAAAGTGAATGCACTCGTTTCATGTCATATTCAGTAGGCTATATTTAATTTAATAGGTGACATAAATCATAAAGCACTGTGACTCCAGCCTAGTCCAGCTCTGAGAGTGCACATGCCCTCAGGAGGATTTACCGAGTATAGATAATCCCACTGTGTTGTTACATAATACAGTTGTTACCATTGACCCCCCATTGTGTCTACTGCCCCTCCTCACATGAGAGAAAAATTTTACTATATCTTTCCAGTCTCAGGATTTGAAATAATGGTGCAAATTATGTCAAATTAGTATGTCAAAATACTGTCCTAAGATGTTTGGACTGTGAGCACTATTTTGGAATGATTTAAATACTGTTGCTAAAGCTTAGTTTTGTACGTTTTTAAAAAGTCAATCATTTTATTGTCCAGTGGAAAAATTACATCCAACATCTATGCTAAACTAGGCATGTTGAAGGTAAGTGACCAAACAGAGAGAGTTTTGTACTGGCATCATGCTACCTGTGCTAACATAGCATGTTAGCATTCTAGCTGTATTGGTCTGCCATTACTGAATAAAAAGGGTTAATTAGGCCTCAGTTGAAGTAGCTTAGTTAGATTACAGCTTAATAGTTCAGTGCTGGGTTATCAAACCTCCACAGCCTTCCCGCTGACCACACACCATCCCTGATCTGTGTTGTTTACTGGAGCAGTCATGTTTGCAGCCATGTTGAGGAAGTGCAGAGGTAATCAGACACCTGTGGCTGTGTATGCGTCCTCCCAGGAAGAAGGGAGGGCCTGGAGGAGGTTCTACAGACTGGGCAGACCAGTGAAACACATTTTTTCAACCTGAAGGTTTTTTTCTGAAAGCACACAACACTTCCCTGTAACTTCAACTGACACATGCTACACAAGAGGGACTTTTACAAGATGGATATACAGAGGATTGGCGTATGGGACAACTGCTGGATACTTACCATGTCAGAGCGTTTGGAATTGATTTGTTGACAGGCAGGTGAACTCTGTTCTGCCACTCTCCCAGGCAGATTACAGCAAGATATGCTGCCAGCCTTTGAACAGTTCAACCTACTGTAACTCACAGCATCATGGGAGTGCGTCTAATGACAACACACTTTTAAAACCTCTAATATTTGCGAAATCGTGACTGCAGGAGGTCTGAAGATTGTTTTTGAGCATGACTGCCTGATAATGTTGTTTTTCATGGCACTCATCTGGAAAAGGTAAGAGGAGATTTAGACATACAAAGGCCTTTTGTTCCAGGCCACAGCAGAAGTGGGATAGGTTGAGCTTGGATAACTGCAAGTGGAGAGAAGAACCTTTTGTGACATTTTTAATGGACCTTTTACTGAAGCTACACTTGTTGGGTTACAAGCTGCAAGTATAAACATGGACAGTGAGAGTAATCCAAATGGACAGGGGAAGCAGTCTTTCCGAAATGTCTTCAGCAGTTTGTTCAAAGACAGATCTGCCTCTTTAGATACAAGCTCTGCCATTCTCACATCCTTCAAGGAGCTGCCAGAGGAACCATCTACTCCAACAGAAGAAGACCAAACTAACTCTAATGAAGAAAATGAAACGCCTCAAAAGCATACACCTGCCTCCTGTGATACTGAACAAAAACCTGACACCACAGACACTAAAAACAATGGAGTTTCACCTGAAACAGCACCTGACATAGATCTAGTCCAGGTCACTAGAGTAGAAACGTACAGTGATAATGAGGATGAGGAGACTTCATTTAGCAGCAAACAAAAAGAAACCAAAACGCCTAACAAAGTTACTGAAAGTGCCCCTAAATCCGAGGATGTGCCAATATTTAAAACACACATGTTTAAAGAACGATCCCGCATTGAAGCTATTCTGTTTTCAAGCAAGTCTTTTGGCAGGACTAATTCAACTTCTCTGTTCATTTCAAAACCTAAAGATGGCGACAGTGGTCCCCGAGCGAACAAGTCTGAAAACAAAGAGACAGAAAGTAATAAGGTTTTAGATGATGATGAGTTTGATTGTATTGACTGTTCTACACCTGATGTAATCTCCGTAGCTGGTTCTAGTGGGGCCAGAGACGTTGAGAAAAGAACAGAGGGATCTGAATCGAACCAATTGTCATCTCCTCCTGGAGATGTTTTAATTGTATCGCCAAAGACACCAAAAAATGTAACAATAACAAATTTGGCACCTGCATCTTCACCAGCAAGCCCATCATCACTAGCTACTCCCACTACATCCCCATCCAAAAGTTCGGGACTGTCCAACTCACCATCTTTCCAGATGCCAGCCCTTTTTAGCGGTTTGCGGGTCCTAAAGAAGGGTGCACAAGGTGAAGACAGGGAGACACTTTCAGAGATCAAGCAAAGTGAGAAGGATGCAGATTTGGCACTACTTAGCTTGAAAAAAACTGTCAACAAAACCAAGCTATTTCCTGATCAGAAAGTAACTCCAAAGAAACAAGTGGAGCCAAAGCCGGGGTCAGACACTAAAAGCTCAGTAATGGGGCAGCTGAGTCATTTACTTAACTTTGAAAGTCCAGTGAAAAGGTCAGATGAATGCCAAGATCCAGAAGTTAAAACTGAAGGAAGTGAAGATGCGGAAAGCAAAGCCAAAGAGCAAGGATGCAACACGCCAACGCCAGAGAAAAAGAAAACAACTGACTTGGCGTATGAAACTTTTAAGAACATCTTTGGGCCCAAGACTGTCACTAAAGATAAGACTGAAGATGTGGATCTGGAGGCAGTGAAGAAGAAAATAAAAAATGACAAGGAGAGTCTTAAGCAGATTTTTGAGAGGGCTTCAAAATCACCTGGCAAGGATGTCAAAAGTCCCCTAGACACTAATGTGTGTAACTATGCATTCTTTTAACTTTTTTATTTAAGTGCATAATTTTACATTTAACATTGAGAGAGTACTGTATACAATTTGTACCCAGGTAAAAGTCCTATTACTGCAAAATAATATCTGTTAATTATAAGTATTAAAATCCAGCCATAGGGGTTCATAAGTCATTGTTGAGCTAGTTCGTAGCCTTGATAAATTAGGACAGCTGTGCCAGGTAAGGAATTTCAGCATAAAATCTACCAAATAATCTACAAATGATTGAAATGTAGAAGGCAATTGATTTACTGTGATGACTGTGAAAGGGCATATTTGACATACTGTCCTTGTACTTGATTTCAGAAACTACTCAGAAACTACATAAAAAATTGTGCATAAAAAAGTAAATTGCTAGAATAAAAATATCTTACTTTTCACCTGTAGTATATACGAGAAATGGCAGTAAATTATATGTTCAGTAATATTTTATGTCTTTTTGGTCCATAGACTGAGGTGACATCTCCTGCAGAGAGCGAGGATCGAACTCCCGGACGTCTCCAAGCAGTGTGGCCTCCTCCCAAGCCCAAAGATGAAGAGGAGAAGGTGGGCCTCAAATACACTGAAGCAGGTATGACACACCATGCTTTATATTTGTTTTTACAGCAGGGAGCAGAATGCTGACAGGGGATCAGTCCATTTAGGCTGATTAGCTCCGAGCCACTGTCTATATCTGAGTCTTAGCTTTTCAATGCAGTCACTATCAGCAGTAAATCTTGAAGAAAATTCAGCCACAGTATCAGGGATGGTACAAATCAGTGAGACAGTTAAGGATCAGTAGAAGGGTGGAATGCATCCTGCAAATCCATTAAAGCTTATTATGTGGCCTATTGCATGTAGTTGTGTGTCAGTGGATGTTGACTTGTTAGAACTAAGTAATAGAGTCAAGTATAATCCAGGCACTACATTTGACCGGTCTGGGGCTGTCCAGGTGAATGTCACATAAACGGGTTAAAAGCCCTCATAGACCGCATGATTAAAAACAGGATTCTTTCATTTTTTGAGTGCTGTTGGTGTATTGAGTACATAAAAGCTTTTCTACATTTGATAAATAACGCACTATGTAAAATAAAGCTTTATCTGCTTTTAAGTCAGAAGGAGGGAAAAAGGTTTGCCCCAGATGACATAGCAAGTTTTGAATTTATTATCACGTTGAAATAATACAACAGTAATTTCTTAATATTTACTTAAGCACTATGTCATGCATGATTATATTTCTCCACCCTGCTCTCAAGGCATTTTCTGTGTGTGTGATCTGATAAAAATGTTTGTTTTGGCTTTATTTTTTGCAGCAGTCAAAACGAGTTGGATGGGTTGTAAATTTAGCCTTTCATTGTAAAAGTGAACCACTAACTGTGTGTGATTTGTTGTCAGTGTAATGCATTGAAAACAGCAAGTCTAGTTTTGTATCTGAAAATGATACATTTTTGTTCAAGCTGATTAAGAGTAAGGCAGATTAATTCATTAATTCATATGTCCTTTCTTGTGTCCTTTCAGAGCACCAGGCTGCTCTCCTCCAGCTCAAGAGGCAATGCAAGGAAGACTTGGAAAAGATGCATGTAAGTACCTAAGCTATCAACAAATACAAAAGTTAGCTGTACAGGCAATGGCATAATATTCTATAAATGTACAACGACTGTGATTAATCGATTCATTGGTGGAAAGTATAAAGAGGACTTGGATAGAGCATATTTACAGACAAACAATGGTTTTCATCTTATGTATTTTTGTATCTTATGTATATGTTTTGTACTGTTTGGGCTTAAATACTGCTTAATTAATCCGATTAATTGTTTCAGCCCTAAAATGTACAACACGGTAAAGCTATTAATTATTAGAGCATTTCACAAATTCAATTGTCTTATTTCGAGTTGCAATTGCCTGTAATAGCCTCTAAGGGGCAGTGAATTCACATGTAATGTGGTTTGAGGGACAGTGGCGAATTGGTGACATATGCTTTGCGCTTATACTTACACTTGCACTTAGAATAGTGCGTAATTGAAAGTGTTCATAGATCTGTCCAAATAATAATCAACGACTTACATTCAGAACTTCAGTGGCAACTTCATTAACAATTGTAGTTGTAAACCAAATAATAGTTAGTTTAGTTTCCCTAAAACCTCTCTTATACACATTTATGCACAAAGTTATTAGAACGCTAACAGATGATGTAGTACAATGTATGCATGCAAGTACATTATATTACTGAACCTTAGCTTGTTAGATTTTCAATTTCAGTTGTTTGATATTGAACTTGAAACCTTCATTGAAACATTGCCAAAAATGTTCTCTTTGTTTTAGGTCAATACACAGTCGAAACACAATTGTTTCTCATTATTTTAAATGTCAAGTGAAAAGTATGGAGTGTTACTCTGTGAGTCTGTTTGGCAGCAGTTAAGAGAACAGTTTAATGAGCATGATGTTAACACAGCTAAACATCTTATATACAGCACCCTGGGGCACTGTTGTATACGGAGCACATAATGCATCATTATGAGGGCACTGAGTTAATGTCTGGTTTTGTTTATTGATTCAGTCGGACTTTGAGCTGAAGATCTTCCAGGTGAGGGGTGAACATGCAGTGTCCATATCACATCTGGAGGGGCTCATTGCTAAACTACAGAGTGACAATCCTCACCTTGCTGGTCAGTTGCGCTGTGATGTGCGGCATATTGGTGTATCTACAACAGACGACTCAACACCGAAGACCTGTCGCACTGTGGCCATCCAGACAGACAGGGAGACATTTATCAAGAGCCCTGGGGACGGGGCTAATGCTCTGAGCCCCAATCAGAACACACCTAAGAGACTGAACATGGACACTCTTGGTCGCAGTCTGGGGGTAAAGGATGACAAAGGTCCTGCACCTCCACCTGCCCCTCCGCCTCCTAATTTCTCTATCCCACCACCACCTCCCCCTTTACCTGGCAACATGGGTGCTCCTCCTCCACCTCCACCTCCACCCCCTCCTCCTCCGCCCCCAGGTTTACCTGGTGCAATCCCACCTCCTCCACCTCTTCCCCCGCCCCCTGGTCTACCTGGTGCAATACCCCCTCCGCCGCCCCCTCCTCCTGGAGTTGGTCCACCACCCCCTCCACCTCCTCCAGGCAGCGGTCCCCCTCCTCCTCCACCCATGGGCGGCTTCTTCCAGAAAGTGTCCCAGGCCCCGCGGAAACCTGCTGTTGAGCCAGCATGTCCGATGAAGCCCCTGTACTGGACCAGGATACAGATACAAGACAACAAGTAGGTTTTAGGTTTTCATTCTTACATTATTTGTCTTGGAACATAGGGTTGGTGCCACAAAGTGTTTAAGCTACTGTTGTTTGTGCAAAAAAGCCAAATAGAAAGAATCTAGATCTATCTTAATCCCTGCATATTTTTTGAGTTCCATTCTTTAATAAATTGAGTCTGGCTGGCTATTTTTTCACTTTCAGTCTGTGAACACTAGAGGTCACTGTTTGGATGTTTTGTAATCACAAGGTTGCATTTATAGTCTATAGTAAAGCAACTTGCTGTTTTCAATGTTGGGTCCATTTATTATTTACTGTGCTCTGACCTCATATATTTTCACTTTTCAACATTCTACTTTAGTAGAATAGAAATAGTGGTCAAATGTAGTTAATATACACTTTGCCTTAGTTTATGAGTTCCCTGTAGTTCTACTCAGCTGTATCACAGATATACTTGTCCCTCCCTCACTCTCATTTGGGGCCCTTATGAGATACTGTAATTGTAAGTGGATTATCCGGCCCATTTACAGTGGTTGTGGTTTTTGCTTCTGAGTGCCAGACTTCAAGCTTTATGGCCTTGTATTCCCATGGATGGATTAGTGGGGGAAGCAGGGTTGTGGTTCACACTCCCATCGACTGAAGGCCTGACTGACTGAATGACTGTGCTACAGCACTTTCACGTCAGCTATAAATTTCACTGTAAAAGGGGCATTAAATGGGTCAGATGGTTGAGGGGAGCCGGATCAGCAGTGCGAAGTGTGCTAATAGTTTTGATTTATAAAGGGGAAATTGTATACACAGATTGAAATGATGCCATGTGTGCGAGCTGTGACTGATTTTTACCATTGGCACAATCAAGTAACCGGATTTCTGAGGAAGTTGTGGATAGTATACAAAGTCATGCCAGATAAAAGTTAGAGGTTGAGTTGGAGATGTTTCTTTTGGTTCAATAGTAATTGAATTGTTATTGGTTGTTTTGTTTTTCTGAAAGTTGAAAAAGGGGCATCCAGATTCCCCTTTTTCAACTTTCAGAATGACCTCTACCTGGATGAATGACAACCTTCACCGTCGTTGTTTTGTTTTACTAAAACATTTAGAGAACCATATAATATCAATTCGTCAAACAGTGTCCCTAAAAAGCCTTTTGTCAGTTTGGTTGTTAAAGTCAGATTTTGATTTAGGAAAGGTCCTAATAGTCCTTGCAATAAAAGAGTGATGATGAATAGTTTTATCTAGGAATAAGATGGGAGATACCTTCAGCCACAAGAGATCTGTAAAGCAAAGGATTACTGTAGTCAAATCTTAGAGCATTTGTCTCTGAGTTGGAATATCCTACTTCATGTTCAACTCCTAGTCTGCACATAGCTAGTATTCCTTTGTCATAACAGTATAGTAAGAATTATTTGGGTGTCTTCAGGTTTTTACATTAGATTTGTATGCTTATGTGTATATCAATATTCAGAAAACATTGACTTTTTCTCTTTTCACAGTAACAACACTCTGTGGGGTGCCCTGGAGGAGCCTGATATTGTTAACGCCAAAGAATTTGAAGACCTCTTTTCCAAAGCCACTTTACAACCAAAAAAAAAGCCACTGGCGGACACCTATGAGAAGAAGGCCAAAACTAAGAAGGTACTGTCGCCACTGGTGCAATCAGATATTTCTTTAATTTTGTTGTTAAATGCTGTCTAGTTTTAGACACTTGAGTTCAGACAAGTAACTATTAATGTGCTGCTATAACACCCCTGCTTGGGGTTTTATGTAAATACAGTTGGACAGTTGTAGAGCATCCTATGAGACATGGCCATATACAACATTCACCACTGATTTCTGACTGACTTGAGGCTCATAATGGCTCTAGTGAGATCTTTTTGTCCTAGGATTAATGCTATATATGATATAGCATAGAGCCCTTCTGCCTTGTAATGAATGTGGGCTGCTTTCTCAATATTGCAATAATGATTTAATAATTTATTTGTGCTCAACATTAAGCATTTTTCCCTATTCAGAAAGTATAAACAAGACATACAGACAGATAACCTGCAAGACATTGATCGTGCATGTCCTCAGCTCCTCTGTCAGACTTATTCCCGATGGTGACTGGTCTTCTGAGCTGTGCCAACACTGAGTCCGGATCAATCTGACTTTTCCCTTATGCCTTATTTTTTTTCCTCTGACCAAGCCAGCGCTAGAATGATGTTGTCTTTCCATTTGTGTAAGCATTAAGATTAATAGCTAAAATAAATATTATTATGAAACTAGGAAAACCTACTTCTTGTGCCAGATTGATCTACCAGTCCCATAGCCAGCAAAGACTTGTTGATGTCTCTTCCGACACTGCAACTCTGCACTGTGTCAGCATTCTGGCTGTCTTGTGGTCTTCTCTGTGGCGTCTAAGCAGTTAAAAAGTGGCCACTGCCCCAGACTGTCCCTCTTTCTAAATCCATACGCATCTGATCAATCTGCAAAGGCTCCACTCCAGTCCAATGGGCCGTAGTGTGTGTGTGTGTGTCTGGTTGTGGGTGTGGGTGTGTGAGTGTGAATGCGTGTGTGTGAGTGCGCACGACTTCTGTCCACTCTTAGACCTCTCCAATATGTCTGGTCACTCAGAAGCGGCAAACTGTCAGACAGCCACATCCAGACACTAATCTTGCTAAGTGTGTCCTTTTAAAGCTTGTGTCAGCCTCAAGAAGGACTGACTAGGCTCATGGAAACAGTCTTTAAACTATTTTATATCAATCAACAAAACCAGCGTTACTATGGTCACCAGACATCCTTGTTTATAAATATGACTGTTATACTCACATACAAGCTAAAAGATCTTTGAATGAAAAATGGTAAATAGTTTTCCAGCTGAGTCCAATTGACGGAGAAAAGGCTGTGAATAAAAACACACTTGTTTATTTAATCATTAGTTATAACCTTGAAAACGTAAGCTCAGGAGAAATAGAAATGATCTGAATCACAAATTGGTTTCTGGGAAATGGGTGGGAAACAGGAAGTGTAGATGAGTGGGAATATTGGAATGGAGACAAAACTGTGTGTATCAGTTAGTCAACAGTTAACAACTACAAACAATGTTAAGACTATACCTATATTATATGATGTTTCATAAAAATTATTTTAAACCTGTGAGGGGATCAGTGAGAGGTCAGTAGAAACTGAGCTGTACACTATTTGTTTTAATAAATGAAGAAGAGCATACTGGATGTAGGGGGCTTGTTGGTTGGTCAGTGCTTTGTGATTAAGGAGGAGGGAGGGGATATGGAAGAACCAAACTTTTGGAGCTTAATTAAACACGTGTGAGTGAAGCAAAACACAACTGCGGGTGTGTTTTTGATGAGAGAACCCTATAACATGATCATGATGAGCCCTTTTTCAGAATGTGTTCATGAAAAACATTTTAGCACCCCTGCTTCCTCACAACACACAATGACGTATAGATGAACTGGTTTATACCAAGTCTCAACTTTGGAATTAATTGATCTTTATCCAGGGTGTACCCAGCTCAGGCCCTAAGTGTGACAATAAGCTAAAATCCCTTGTAGCCTCTAGATTGATTAAGCAAAAGATGAATGACTCTATTGTGTTTAGAAAATAAACATTTAGACTTTATATATTGAAGAAAGAACCTTAACAAAACCACATGTATTTAAACTTTATCCAAGCATTGTTGTAGTGTTGGGGAGTATAGGACTCGACAGTCAATGTCAACATATCAGCCCTACTTTGTAGAACCCAAACGCAGATGATTTTGGCCCCAGTCAGTCTTGGACTAGATGTGGAATGGTCACTCACGCAGAGAGCCCAAGCCTTTGATATGAAGATGAAAAATAATTCTCATGTTTGTCTGTGTGCGATGACAGCACGTCATTATGCATTTGTGCTGTGAAAGTGTTGCCAGATCATGCTAAACCAAGGCCTCGGGGGGCTTCGAGATGACAAAGGAATGCGTGTGTACATTATGCATATGAGCCACTTCCCCAACATTTTTTCACCCTCAACAACTCCAGCAATTCCGAAAGTTAAAAACTCAGCGAGAAAAAGCTGATGCCTACACGAGTGAGTTAATGTTTCTCATGTGTGCCACAGAGAAATCAAAGCTCTTGTTTACACTTAAGCCCTCTTCATTAGCATATCAAAGCTGAGGAAGATGACATTGAAGAGAGCTCTGAGTCCGACAGACCAGAGCTGACTGGACCAGAGCTATAATTGCAGGCATGTGGCCACAAGACGGCATCAAGACCAAGACCTATGGGACTGAGGGAGTGTAGGTGAACAACGCAATGTGGTCAATAATGCAGTTCAATACATTTTTTATAAATAGAAGTCCAATGTGAGAAGAATGCAGTATAGCATTTGTCTTATTAAAAAATATATATTGAAAGTATTTTTATTACTTAGTCTAACCCATTGTCATATTTGTCTTTCCTAATTTATACAATGAATTGGCTTGGTCTCTGTTGATCTGAGTTGGATTTCTGGGGGCCAGAACTAATGGATGTAGATGTAATACATATTGATCATCATTTACCCAAAAAGTATCACACAAGACCTGGTCATTTTTATGTTTCATAGTGAATAACAGTAAACACATGTTCCCTCAGGGCTACCATAGATGCATTTTAACAAGTGCCATAAAAAAATATACAACTTTGCATCAAAACACGTCTTGAAACAAACATATTTCAATCCTGTGATGTCAGAGTAATTTAATATCCACCGGTCAGATTGAGCTGATGTTATTGTAACATGTGCCGGGGTAAATTCACACACACAATTCACATTTCCAGACAGACACTCATGGCTCTAGTATAAACTCTGGCTCTAACCTGCATCAGCATCTGTCCACATTGCAGTAACAGCAGCCACCTGCTCCAGCACTGACCACTCACACTTCCACCTTTGTCTTCATCACTGTATTTATTTTCACAGAGCTCCCAATGACTGTTTTTTTTTCTTTCTTTTTTTTTTACAATGTTGATCCAAGACCCTAAAGCAGTGTCCTTTGGGTCTTCTGTACCTCCTGGGCTTTTGTCCGAGAGTACCCCCTTGGTAAAATACATTTAAAAAGTGGTTATATCATTTTAATGCGAGACTGAATGTTTGTTTGCCACTGTAGGGTGTACTTCACCTAAGGCCCATAGTTGCTGGGAAAGGCTTGCGTTGTAAAACAAGGCTCTTTGACATTGAATGCTCTGTTTTGTTTCTGTCCACTAGAGGGAGTTGTTTTGCCCCAACCTGTCAGCACTTCAGCCTCACATCAGTTGTCTTTTCTCATTAACCTAACTGTTCAGGCTAATTGGCGGCTTCTGCAAACCACAACGACTAGTATAGGGTTCCTGGGCTGCTTTTAGCGTGGCCCGTCCAAAGCGGTTAATTAGAGGTGCTGGGAAAGAGTGGGAGATCCCTTAGTGATCCAGGTAATAGCACTGGAAGCAGCATGGCACCCACTAACACCGCTGTAACGCAATACCTACTTCTAAGGCTCGGTCCCAGGACAGCACAGTAGCCGACAAACGCCATAATACCTAATGAAGAAGCCTGACACATTAACTTTTAGAGCAGGGCTTTACCTTGCCAAAACTCTCTCTCGTCTTTATGGCTAATTCAGTCATAAGTAATTGTGTCCATGTGTAGGCACAAATAAAAATCCTGTGAATTTATAGTTTGTTATAAAAAAAGACCGGCTTCTCTCGCCCCTTGCTCTTCTAGACTGTCCTTTTATGGTGCCACTTCTGCCTTTGTACTTTCACTGCCACTTGATATTTTTTTGATAATATTGTGCACGTGTTTGAGGGTAAACGACGGTGGGAGGGGCTTCGCTGTTTTTACATTGATGGGAAAGTTGAGCGGAATTGTTCATTAATGCATGTGTTTGGATGTTGCGTTCAGTGGATTGCTCGTTTTGGTCAAAATATTTCAGACGTGAGCGTGATAAATAAAAATGAGAGTGAAGAAACATGCACAATACACTATACATCCACAGCATGCAAAATAATGAAATTAAATGTGAAGAATTGTATTAAGGAAATGCATTTGTGGTTATTGAACCGTTAACTGTCAAAAGTAAACCTGATAAAAGTCTTCGTCTACATTTGTGCCTATATTTGCGTCTATTGTTGATGTAATTGCAAAAAGAGTAATTTAATTGAAATAAAAGTATTGTGAGTAGAGCATGGAGGGGAAGACCTTAGTATACAAAGCTAAATGGTGAATACACATTTATCTCAATTAGGTAAAAATCCATCAAATGTACAGTATTTTTTTCTTCTAGATGGTGAAGTTGTTGGATGGGAAGCGATCACAGGCTGTTGGTATCCTCATCTCCAGCCTGCATCTGGACATGAAAGACATTCAACAAGGTAAAAACGACTTTTTAATTGTGTTTACCAGACCCACTAAGAAACATGGGCAGACGATTATTTGTACTCTTGAGCAAAGAGAATATTTAGAAGATAGAACTCAATTTACAGCTCTGTTCACCAATAAATCTCTTGATGAAATGCAGATGAGTATATTTATAGAGACCAGATAGCACAGCAGACGGATCATTTCCTTCCTCTTTTTGACAGCTACCAATTTGTAATGAGGCACACTTTTGGGTTTAATTTTGTGCTTCAAGGGATGGATTTTACAGTGATAGTGGAAAGGCAAAATGTGTGAAAATGTAAGATGAGTTACACGCATGAACGCAGCTGTTTAGAGCTTGTTTGTAGAGGTAACTTGAAAAGTCTTCTCACCAAATCAAATATATGCAACCAGCAAGTATTGATAGCAGTATGAATTGATTAAAGGGATCCAATTCAGCTAACTGGACTTTTCTGAGCTTTCTACCATGTTATAATGTTGTTTCCTTGTCAAAAACATCTGGTGTATTTTGTTTTGTTCACATTTTTCAATATTTCTGTATGCTGCGGTGCTGATCTTCTCAGGGGCTGAAAATAACTTTCACCTATTTTCCAGATACTGTAGATGAAGAATTGCCACCTTGCTACTATTTTTCACTGTTTGAATTGTCCGTAGTAGTGAGATGGTTTTGGCCAGTGGGGGGAAAATAAACTTCAAAAAATTAATCTTATTTGAGAGAATTTTTAAATGATAAAATTATAAATAAAATTTAAAAAATGTGAAATTGTAATCTATATCTCATTAGAGTATACTAAGGGAAGTTTGAAGTCTTGTGCCTGTTGCCGCCTGTTAGTCTGAGCATGCGGCCAGTGGATCTGTTTATTGTAGCCAGTGACGGTTTCCACAAGCCTAATGGGACTGACACCCCACTAATGATCTAAGCATGTACAAAGCCACCTTCTCCAAAGCGCTACCACATAAAACCAGCCAAAACAGCACATGCACCAGGCTTTTATTTTTATCTTTTTTGCCCTCAATAACCAGTGATCCATTGTCAGCTTGAAGAATTGGATTCCTAAAAAAGCTTTCACACAACATAAACCTGTCTTATTGTAGAAAGTGTAAGTCACGTTTTAAATCTTGATGATGGAAGACAAGCGCTTCTAAGGTTTCTAGTCCACCTCGAATCTCCATTGTTGCCAAATTAAAAGTTATATAATTAGAGATACAGTAAGGAGGTAGAGGCACAGGGAAAGGAGGCACTCTGAAGTGGACTGTGGGGGGACTTTAAAGGGCCACCATGGTTCAAGGCCAGAGAAAGGCCCAGTAGCCACACACAAGCACTCGCCCTTAGTACACATGTTCTCACACCAGCGCGACCAGTGAGAAGCGGAGGGTGTGAGGCTTTGATCCTCGGCCGTGGAGAGAGATCCGGCTCCCCTTGGATCAGAGAGCCCCCTTGTGTGTGGTGTGTGTGTGCAGTTGTTCAGTGTGTGTGTGTGTGTGTGTGTGTGTGTGTGTGTGATTGACGGCTGCACGGCTCAGGGACCGAATAATCCACTCTAATAAGATGTAGGAAATGGACCTCCAGCGTTCCCTGTGATCCAGACATCGGGAGCACATTGACAGGTTTGGTGGGTGCGGAGAACAGCTGGGAACCACAGGGTTAGCTGTACAGTGTATAACTGTATAGTGTTTAATAGAGTGTATAGTCCAGATCAACAAAGCTACAGTATATAGTCTATAGATATACTGAAGGCTTAGGTTATGGATGTCAATGCAAACTCTTCTTTAGTAGTTCTTGGTCCTTATCTTAAACATTTTCAAACTGTCCAAAGAAGCCATTCTGTGCCACTGTTTAGCTCAGTGGATAGAGCTGTGGCACATACACAGAGCTTGTATAGCTTGCTATAGGTTTAAGTCATAGGTTTCAGTCATATTTCAAACATCTGCCAAATGTTTTCCCTGCTCACTGCTTTATGATTTCCTGTCACTTCTTCACTGACCTATCAAACGAAGCGAAAAAGCCCCCAAATTATCTTTAAAAAGTCATAGTAAAAGACTAGCATACCTCAGCATTTTTAATAAATGGCTTCAAGATGAGAAAAGAACAATGTTGGGGAAATACCTGACTTTTTCTTGCTTCAACAACAATATTCCGAATTGCTTGAGCAGATAATGAATACACACTGAGGTCGCGGTGAGCAGTAGACATTGTGTGAATCTAGTCCTAGTGTGACACCGACCAGACGTGTGTCAGCTGATCCCGGCCGGGACGCTGGAACCATCCCCCGCTCTGTCCCGCACAGAGCCATAAACCTGTGACGCCTCCAAGACACTGAGCAGCTCTCCTCTTTGCCCTTTCACTTTTATCACTGTGTCACCCAGTGCCACATGTAATCATAAACTGAATTCTCCAGCAATTTGTTTGACCAATAAATAGTGTAAGCAATGATCTTTCCTGGCATTATACTCTTGCTTTCATGTGTATGTCTTTGCGCTTGGCCCTTGTAATTGCCACTATTGTCACTATGTCATGAAAGTTAGTGATCACAACCAAGTGTGTAATTATATGTTTAGGTGTGAGACTCGAGCCATAATCAACATATGGGTTCTTATAAAGGAGTTGGTCATCAGTGTGCATTTTAACTTCTGCAACATTGAACACAATTACAGGAGTGATGTTAGTTTACATCTGCAGATTTAGTTTGTGGGACTGGCAGCAGTTCAAAGGCCCCATGCTATGGCTGAGATCTGTTCCATTTATATGAGTGTTCCATGCTTCTAATGAATATCTGCGCTGTTCCAGCTCTTTTGAACGTGGACAACTCTGTGGTGGACTTGGAGACCATTGAGGCTTTGTATGAAAATGTAAGTACTAGGACAAATCCCAATGTGTGATTTTACTGTATGTTTGTAAATGTTATTGATTATCCTACTGCTTATCATTGACCCAAATATTATTGACATGAATATTTGTGTTTTTTGCAGAGGGCCACTAATGATGAGCTTGAGATGATAAAGAAACATCATGATAGTTCAAAAGGAGATGAAACCAAAGTGCTGGATAAACCTGAACAGTAAGGTTATTTTTTACTCTTGCACTGGTTCCATTTTGTGGGGGGTTAATGGTCCAGTCTGGACCCTCCCTCTTCCCCTGTTTGAGAGAGCTGTCAGTGGGCCGTCTTACTCATCCTCATGTAGCTCCATCAGTGTGGGGCTAATCACAGGATGTCCCTCTGACACCGCTCTGTTTATACAAGTCGTCCCGCATCAGGCCAGAGCCGGCTTTGATCAACGTCCGTTTACCGCTCGCCACCTTTCCCTCCATTCGACCTCGAAGGCCTTTTCAGACGCAGCCAAGCGGCACCTCTCATGACCGCTCGCCACACTGACTCAGGCGACCCGCGTGGGGAAGTGCAAAAATAGTTCTTCCTGTTGGACGTATTGTTGTTTAATTCTGTCATAACACATCACACCCCCTTGTCCCCCCTCCCCTGCCCTTGTCCCTCTTCCAGGTTCCTCTATGAGCTCTCCCAGATTCCAGACTTCACAGGCCGCGCTCACTGCATCATCTTCCAGACCACATTCCTCGACACCATCTCTTCCATTCGCCGCAAGGTGGAGATTGTGGCCACTGTCTCCAAAGTATGTTTCATTCATGCAGTACAAAATGTGTAATGCTTTGGATCATATTACTCAGACCATGAAGAAAATTCAAATGTAGCTATTAGTATATATAGCTGTATATAGTTCTTTAAACTTGGCCAGGACTGTAATTATCCATTGTTGCTAGACACACAAAAGTCTCTCTCTGTTTGTGAATAGGCAGATGACAAAAACAGTCTTCATTGTTCCTTTTGCACAACCATGCCATTAATCAAAATGAAGATGGGAAAGAAATAACACATGATTCTGTGTGACAGGATATGTTGGAGTGCACAAGTCTGCGGGACATCGTGGGTCTAGTTTTGGCCTTTGGGAACTATATGAACGGAGGGAACAGGACAAGAGGACAGGCTGATGGCTTTGGGCTTGAGATCCTCCCCAAACTCAAAGATGTCAAGAGCAGGGTAACTCATGTTTAAAAAAGTGTTTATTATTATTGCATATGTAATTATAAAGGTAAATTGAATCTTTGTGTTTTCTGTAGGACAATCGAATGAACTTAGTGGATTATGTGGTTTTGTACTACCTTCGTAACTTTGATATGGTAAGACAGTATCAACTTACTAACTACAATCATTTTCAGTGAACTCTTATCAATTGCATTTTGGTGTCTTTGCAGCATGCAGGCACAGACAAGAGTGTGTTCCCCCTCCCAGAGCCTCAGGACTTCTTCCAGGCTGCTCAGGTGAAGTTTGAGGACCTTACCAAGGACATCAAGAAACTTAAGAGAGACCTGACAGGTAAGAAAAAATATTGTGGTTAAACAAGTGTAAAAAGTGAAGGGGCTGATGTTTTATTTCAAAAATAGAAAATGGTATTACCTTATTCACAGTTTTTTTATTTTATTTTTTTAGTTTAAATTATTCTCCATTGAAAGTCTATCGTTTTAGTATACATTTTTATAAACATATATTTATAAAAAAATAGTCAGCGAGATAGAAGCCCGGCCCGACCCGTCCCGAACGTAATGAATGACATTTTAGGCCCGACCTGGCCCGAAACTCGGGTCAGGGTCGGGCCGGGCTCGGGCTTGGTCTTAAGATATTACCTCAAGAGCTGAGACAACACTCGTAAAAGGCTGCTGTTTACTATGTCACAATTATGAATTAAGAATGAGTATTAACAAATAGTGTAATAAACTATTAATACAAAAATATTCTTACTCCGACATGGTTTATTACTGTCCTGGACTTGATCATAGTAATTACACTGTGACAGTATGGTTCTGATTCAGTGGGACACATTAGTGAACAACATCTCTCAGAATATGGATATAAATGTTATCTGAAGTATTTTGAGCTTTACAATGAACAGCTATTGTTTTAAAACATTTGTATATGTAGCAGTTGTGTTAGCATTAGCTGCATTCATTGATGTGCCATTACAGTTAGCGTTGAAAAATGACAACGGTTCAGTGCCTCTTCCGACCCAGGTTTGTGACCAGTCCACACAACGTATTTATGCCTTTTGACTCCAGCCGAGTACAGGTCTGAAGGACTGAATAGTTGGTGATATCAGTCGCATAAACGCTGAGTAAAACTTGAATTGTGGATAAATCACTTTTCTGTGAGCTGCGCTGTATACGGGTATATTTAGTAATCTTTTGTAAATAACTACTCTGTGCAGGTCCATATATTGTTTTTGAGACATTTTCTTAGTAGTAGTGTTATGAACCGTCGTTTAGAACTTCCTGCCCCCCATCTGGATTTTGGGTCACGTGGTTGCAACCCAGCAATTAAAAGGCAACTCCAGACCGCTACTTCATTCTCATACTTCCTGGTTTGTGTACTTACGAGGCAGTGCATGCTCCATGTGTGTGACTGCGATGAAGGGAAGGGAAGGAGAAGAGTGAGGGGGAGTGCATCATTCAAACTTAGACTTATTTATTTGCACAGTTTCACAAAAATCATGTAGTGCAGCTTTAAGTGCCTTGAATTGATGGCTACATTTGTGTTTGTAACTCATTGGGCGCCAATCCACTGAGTAACCCAGCC
Organism: Philypnodon macrostomus; assembly: GCA_036025475.1. NCBI lineage: Eukaryota > Metazoa > Chordata > Actinopteri > Gobiiformes > Eleotridae > Philypnodon > Philypnodon macrostomus. The sequence goes on from JAVQKC010013305.1 coordinate 36,853, forward strand.
GTGCAGCCAGTCAGTCTTGGCCCGGACCAGGCTGGGGTTAAAGGCGATGCCCCGCGGTGGCCCTGGTGTCTGTGGTTATTTAAATCAACCAATAATACGGCATATGAAAGCAATTAGATAAACTGGCCCACTCTCCGTTTTGGTTTTTTAGATTGCTGTTAAAGCCCGCTCCTCACTGACCCGAGGTGAAAATACAAAGAGTCTACTAAAGCAGCCAGACCCACCTCAAGCTGTCACTCATTTATTAGGAAAAATGGAAGACTATAGAGGACAATAAATGCAACATAATGGCCGCCGTATTTGATGTTTCAGTCTGGAGTGGTAGTCCTCAGGGGTAGAACGCATTGGGCTGGGGATATTTGGGGAGCTCCACCTATGACTCCAACCATTTGATCCTCTCTTGCCACCAGAAATAAATATTTATACAAAGCTATTATAAACTAAACTAAAGAAAGCAACTGGGACTAATTATAACCCTAACTGGGATACACATTGTGAACGCTGAATCACACTTTTGCTAAGTGACGAGTGAAGTGAAGTAGGCCTTACCGGATCTGTAGCGGTCAGGGTAGTGAAGCATGTAGTTATTTACTCTGACTCTGTTTCTGTTCAGTTATATATATTATATCTATAGCTAAGTATAATCGTCAGAATGTGTCCAACATTACACCATATTGTTATTAGCTATTTAATTATTTTTAAGTCCCATCAAAGGACACCTTAAATTGGCTACTGAAACATCCATATATTCTGTTTACTTGTCCCTATGCTGCATTGTTGAGCAGAGAGCCTTCGTTCTGGTCGCCCTAACTGCCCTTTCCCTCGCTGGCTTGAGCAGAAACATGATCCTCTTTTGATGGGGCTTCCTGTTTGGGCAGAGGGTGATGACCTGTGTGTGTGTGCTCCTGTCGGGGGGAGAGAGGGACCTAATCCTACTGTAGACCACCGAGACCACCATACAGTTCAACAGAGCATTTATCTTCCCAAACTATTCAGATTTTCATAGACTTGATAACACTTGTAGCTCTCTTTAACTACAACTGGGCTGGACGCTAGAGAATGAAATGGTATGAAATGAAACCGTCAGTGTTTCACCTAAGGCCTGGGTTAGGCATCCATCACTGTGGCAAATCAGACAGTGCACTGGTTTTAAATGCCATTTAATGTCAGCTTCAGACACAGCTTTTAGCCTGAGCCCCGTTTTACGACAGAGGGTCCGACCTCGGCACCATGTGTGAGAGGATGGGATGGTTTTGGGGAGAATACAGTAGGTTTGCAGAATACATTGAACTTTTATCAGTATTGCAAGATTTGTAAGATCAATTAAGATATAGTCCTGCTTCTGAAAGAAATGTACATTCAAAGTAATGGTTTAATCCAATAAAAATGTGTGTTGGGGCCAAAAATATATATTTTTTAGAAAATTCAAGTCCTCAGTTTTTTCATGATTTTGTTTGGTTCTGGTGTAGCATTTGGGTTTAGATTCTCATAAAGCTTTAAATTGAGTGAAAGTTACTTTGTCAAAAAGCATTATTTTAGCATATTTTTGTAATACACAACAAAGTTATCTCATATTATTACTAATTTTGTGTGACCCATGAAGACAGTGTAGGTTTCTGTTTTTTGGGGGGGTTCTGTTTTTGTGTTTGCCCTCATGATGCCTCCTGGTGTCCGTGGTAACATCTCTAGGTCACATTTATTAGACTACAGTATCCATCAAACTGCATTATTGCTATATTGTGGCACTCCGCAGCCCGTTTTTCCACAATATCTTCTGATTCTACACTCCTTTTTGTCCTCTGTCTGCATGTCTCGGTAGTTGCTCTTGTGGCTTGTGCTCATTGAAATACATGGTGACATCAATGTTGGCCATTTCTCAAACCAGACCGGGTGAATGCTGGAGCACAATCCTGTTTTGTTTGTTTGTCTTCTCATTTCTGCCTCCACAAACACCACAGTTGTAGTTATAACAACCAACACATAATTTACAAATAATTCTGACATAATACCATAGGCATGTATTTGTTAAATAGTATCTGATTTGTTATCTAAGGTATTGCATACTTTGGTGTCTGTATAAAGCTGATCTAAGGAAGGCCCTTTATTGTACATTATCACATAGAGTATATAGTATATAGGTATTGAGTAGTATATGGGTATTGCCTACACTACCATCTCTAGTGATGATTCAGTGTGATTCAATGCAGCTGCTGTATTTTCAGCCTTTTTCTGTCTGGTCCATAGCTGGGATCATCCCTAAATTAAAAACAATGTCCTTAGATCCAGATTGTTTGTAGTAACCACTCAGTGTTTCGTGTTTACTCATCGATTTATTAAAACAGCCCATAAAACCAATGGAAGTAAGTGAGGTTTCCGTGTCGCAGGTGCACTCAAACCCTCGTGCAAACGTGAGAAGCCGGCTCACGACTCACGAGCGGTGACGCAGTGGACTGAGACGGACCTGTTAATGCTTTTGTTGTGTTGCACTATTTAGCGATGCAGTCATAAGAAAGTGAAGGTATTTACTGCAGACATTAATGACTTGCAGCTTGTTTGCGGGGGCTTGTTTGCAGGGGGGGGGGCTTACAGTGGGAAGGATGCGGGTTGTCACCGTTTCCTCCTCTCGTGTGAGTCGAATGCTTTGGCACCGTAAAGACAGATCATCAGCCATGAGCACACAACACCACTGCCCTCTAAATGAGTTCTTGGCTTCACTTTTTCATAATATAAGATAATTACATAGAAGCAACAACATGTAATACACATAAAAAGTCATCTGATATGCAACAAATGGAATGGGCTCCATAAAAAGAACAGCTGATGCAATGGTTTGTTTAACCAGATATTCATAAAATCATATTATGTTCACATGTTAACTTTAACAGTTAGGTGTCAGGTACGGACATACCAACCATTTTATGTCAAACTTGGTTTCTTTGTTTATTTAAGGGGTGTTTATGACTTTTTATGAGGCATGTATAAAGTTATATATTGCATATGGGATTTTAATGGATGAACTTACAGTAAACGCTTGGGGCAACTTTGGTTTCACATATTTCCTCATCCAGCTCTGGTTTGGTTCATTTTTATATAAATGTAAAAGTATTTTACTAATTATATGCATTGTAAAATTTGTAGTTTAGTATCAACATAATTATATACAGTATATATGTTATTTAATATCCATCATAATAGAAGTTCTTTGTTAAAGAATACATAAAGTAAATGGCTGATGCTGCTGTCTATCTCAGAGTACTAGAAATAAAAAGATTTGTATAATCCAGTGCAAGAATGTATCTTAGTTTCATTACAAATGCACTGCTACACATTTCTGAATACAGATTTAGGAGATATACATCTATATATAACTATAGCTATATAGCTATAGATATATATATATTTATGTTTTGATTAAATGTGTGATTATTTGAATATTTTTTTCTTTTTTCTTTACAGCTTGTGAGAAGAATGTTGAAAAAGTTTGTCGCAACTCATCAGAGGAACACATTCAGCCTTTCAAATCCAAGATGGAGGACTTCATCTCTGCTGGTCAGTATCACTTTAAACAACATAACACATGTGATTGATAGTAATTTACTAATTCTTGCATACAATTTGATGACAATCCTTGTTACTAAATATTGTGGATGACTGGTTTTAACATCAAACTTGTGTTCAAAGATGAAACATTTGGGACAGACAATTTACAACCAAAACCTCGAAAAGCCTAGTTTTTTCCCAGACACGGGAGCTTTAAAAAGAGCAAGCTATAATTATGTTTTTGCCGTGTCAGACAGTCAGCTGAGCGTGTGTGTGTGTGTTTGCGCTTGCTGGAAGAGGGCGTCTTGGAGCACAGTTAAGACAGCATGAGGACAGCAGTGTTCAGGCCTGTAGAAGGGATCACATTGCCCCTAACAGGGGTCTCATGTACTCTGGGCTGCCATAAAGCTGGCGGGACATCTCTGGTTGCAGCCTTGTAAAGAGTGACCGGCCTTGGTGGATCAGAGCCGGGGGACCACCAGGACAGAGACATGTAAATTCATCTATTTAATGCATTGAAAGCTTTGGGTGTCATATGGGTTTCTTTTTGATCTGTTAAATTAATAATCCTCTTGTTTGGAGAAGAGGCTACAAGACATGTGACTTTTGCTTAGTCTAGTTTGTTTTCCCCCTGAGTTTGTTGCCTTATGTTTAGAGTTAACACATCTCACTTTCTGCTCGACTGATGGTGACCTTTTAAAGAGAGGTGTTCTCTTGTGTGGGTCATGTTTAAGACTCATAGAAAGCCTTCATCAAGGCCTTCAATTACTCCTAGTTGTTCTGGGAAAGGGAGCATCAAGTACCACACCAGCCTAATAGATACCCCACCTCATATAATTTAGCCATGATTCTTAGTCAAAAAAGGATGGCTTGCTCTGTTCAGGTTGATTCCTGTTTGTTCCTGCTTCATGTAGTGGAGTTTAAATATATTCCATCCCAGCTCTCATAGTCTCTTAGTATGTCCTCATGTGCTGTGGGCTGGATGTTTTTCTATTTGCAGATAAAATATCATTTTTGGCCAATGGAATGAACAGGACTTAATCCCTTTTAATCGTTAAGTGTCCTGTATTCTTCAGGAAGTGTCTCAACCCTCACTTCACTTGGATGAGTATGCAATTTAACTATGTACACAGTCTCAAGAGTTATAGCTTTGAGATGTGATGGCCTGTAGTGGGCATACAACCCACATATGCTCTTCAATGTGGGCCTTTATTATACACAAAGCCTCATTTGGCCTGTCTAAAGCCCATTAGGCTGCTTCAGTCTGACAAGGAGTGTGTCAATTCTTTTTTCCCTCCTGTCTCATCCCTAGGGTTAGTAGCACCTGGTGAATATATGTCCACCACACCTCAATTACATTTGTTGAATGCTGTGGCAATGACCACAGTCCCCCCCCCCTCACACACACACAATAGTTTATGAATGTGGAAGTAATGTGTACAGTGCAGCTACTGGAAATGGCATAGGTGAAATGACTTGCCCATGAGCACAACTGCAGTGTGTGCTAGAGGAAACATTTTTTCACAATGTCAAAAAGTAATACCGACAAGAGCCACTCTCTGAGGTGAGCGACTACACAGAAAAATGGAAAGATATCTTGTTACTCAAAATGAATGCTTTCTTTTAGTTGAGTGAGGACCAGTGGGCCGCATTTGGCTTCCGGGCCATAGTTTGGACGCCCCTGGTCTAGAGGATTGAACTGCCAACCATTAAGATCCTCCAGCTCCAATTTTTGTTTAATGTTGTTAGTGATATAAAACAATCAATGGTATCTGAATAATAAAAGCTTAAAAGGCGTAAAGTAAAGTTCATTAAAAAAAGCCTGTAGATGATTAGGCAGTAGACGGTATCAGAACGTATCCTCAGTAACAATGTGAGTGTCTTCCTCCTCCTTTGGATAAAAATATTGAAGCAAATGTTTTAAATGAGCTAAGTTATTAGATTACATCCACATGTTGTTGAGCACTGTTTGTTTGTTGATTGATTCCTGAACCATTGTTTGTTAGTTTTTGCCAGGCCTATGTTTAGATTAGATTTAATAGTCTTGGAAGGGAAATGTGCCATGACATTGTCAGTTATCCTCTTTTAGACGAGTCATGGCCAGTATCACAGAATTTAAAACCTCTGCCGTCGCACTGGCTACATAAAAGACGGCTGTTTGCAAAGCCACATCTTGAGCATAAACTTTTCAGTGGGATACTTGTAAACCTTTCGTTCATAAATTTAATTCCTTGGGCCGCTGCCGCGCTGGTGTACGGAGAGGTGCGTAATCATTGTTCGTGATGATTCCATGACTTCAAAAGGCAAAACAAAGCAACAGTTCTCACTTCAAAGAGTCGCACCACTCTAAGACTGTGACTCATCAGTGAATTAGTGGAGCTCTCAGTCAGTCTCAGGTAAATGCAGCTGACCACAGATACATATGTTACACACATTGAGAGGTTATTATTAGGAAAGCTTTGTAATGATTTGTTTAATTTCCTTTTGCTTAAGTGGGTTAGAAACTCAAAGACCCCATTATACACACAACCTGATATTCTGTTACATAGCGATGCAATCCAGGATCCACTCCACTTGAGCTTTTGTTTCTCTGTCTAAGAATTACATCTGTCCAATCATATACAGTGTCCTCCAGAATTATTGGCACCCTTGGTAAAATGACCATAAAAGGCTGTGAAAATAAAAAAAATAAAAAATACTACTTTGAGTGCCACAATTGTGTTCACATTATGGAAAAAATGTGACAAATATTTTGCATTTTAATTTTTTTTTTATTTGTACATTTGAGTGACAGGAACTTGTGATTCACAGGGAGTAAAAATTCTAGATCTAATTCTAGTAAACTGGAAGTGTGTAAAAAGTCTCAAATGGATGTGTCTATCTGGACTCGATGCACTGCTAGAAGGATGGTTAAAGTGGTCAAAGAATCTCCAAGAATAACTGTTTGAGACCTACATGACTTAGTTGAGTCTTGGGTCAGAAAGCTCCAAAACTACATTCAGATGTCACCTATCACCACACATTATTTAGAGTGTTACAAACAAAAAGCCTCTTCTCGTTTCCAACACAAATGTAGGGACTGTCAGTTCAACATGTAAATAAAAAATAACTTTTTGGTAACAGACACCAGAGTTGAGTTTGGAGCACACTGATGACTAACCATTAAAAAATGTGCCCCATGTCTACAGTGAAATCTGGTGGTGGGACCTCAGTGTTCTGAGGCTGTTTTTCTGCAGAGGACCCGGGCATTTTGTTAAATATAAATGGCATCACGGATGGAACTTTTGGCACATCAAAGCCGTGTTGTTTGGTCAGACCCACTGTGATGAATGACTAGGGTAGTTTGGCCATATTTACCCCTGTGAATCCGAAAGTCGTGATTAAGCAATTTCCTGGTTCTACTCACTCAGGGGTACTAAATATATATACAAAAATCAGCTGAAATTAATCTCAAATATATTTTGTTCATTTGAATCATTAGGGGTGCCAATAATGGTGGCTCACAAAATTAAGCAAAAACATTTGTATTTATAAAACTGTATTGCGTTTGGGATAGTTTCTTTTTCCTTCAGAATATTTTTCTCAATATTTCTGTAGAATTTCAAAAGGATAAGCCTTAAAAATATTTTTTACAGTCTTAAGTTTGTTATTCCAAGGGTGCCAACAATTCTGGATGGCACTGCACTCAAAGGGATGGGCCTAAACTGGCAGTTGACAGAAATCCTCTAACAAACATTCAACCAGAGAATGACTCTGACAAAAACATATGACACCTTTTACTAGTAAATGCATTAAAAAGTGATCAGTCATTAAAATCATTCATATTTTATCCGCTCTTTTCTCAGCTCATGAATGTCACTCATGACATGTTGTTGACCAGAATAAAACTGTAGCTGACACAATGCTGTAGCCAATGTGTGTCTCAAAAATGACGTAGTTTGAGCTTTCAATATAAAAAGCAATTTAATAAAACTTTTTTTTTTTTTTTTTTTTTTTTAGTGATACAAATTTCCAGTGTGTAAAATATTAACAAACTGCCCAAAAAGTGTAGGCTCCTATAAATGTTCAACAGTAATAAATATGGTAATATGGTAATATAGTAAGAGTGGTGCTGACCCATATCGGTCTCACAGCGGGGCTCACAGGTGAACCCAAACGGCCCGTGCTCTACCTCCTAAAGCCACATGTGTGATCTCTCTCACATCCAGGTTCTCAAATGCTCTCATCCATTCTGTTGTTTGTTTTTGTTCTGTTTTAAACCCACAGACCCCTGTCCCTATGTTTAGAGTAGTTCCATTTTAATCTGATCTTGTTCAGTGATCTTCAGAATGTGTTTTGTCTTTCTATTTTTAGGTGTCAGGCACAAAGAAGCTGCCATATTACAATGTTTATTAAACCACTCTCTTTTCATAAGAACTCTTTGAAACTGCTGGGGAGGTACTGGCAGCCAGACATATTTTTCTTGTCCGGTGCACGTCATGGCTAATTGAAAACAAATACTGGCTCCTAATCTTAGCTAAGTGTAATTTTTTGCTTTTGTCGTTCCATGTGTGTTCACACTTCCTTAGCTGTCAGTGAGTCAGAACATAATAACTCAGTCCTGCTTCAGGTGGAGGTGGATGACATAACTAAATAATAATCGGATGGTGTTAATGATGGTCTCCTGAAAAGGGTGAGATTCACAAAAGGCTGCCATCCCAGTATCTGTAATGATAAATGTGGTGGGGGTAAGATGATCTAAAGTGGTGTTTCGCATAGTATAAAAATCTCATCTCAACAAGGAAATTGTGGGTTCAATCAACAATCTTGTGTAGTCTGCATGTAATTCCCTGTGTTGTCGTGGGTTTCTCCTACTGTCCAAAAACATGTAGGCCTATGTGTATGTGTTAGGAGAACTGCTAAACCTTAAGGAGTGTATGTCTGTGTCTGGCCCGAGTAACTGGTCATGGTATACCCTGCATACGGCCCTATTAACTTTACCATCAGATTAAAATGTGGCTCTCTCCAAGCAGAGATTCACCTGTTTTCCACATTTTCCCTTATTCACATAAACCATAGATAAAATTTACAATTTACAATACAAAAATGTATTATGATTATCTGGATCTCCCCACCCCCAACCAAACCTGCTGCATCTCCTCATTCATCTGGATGCCCCCTTCTACTATCTCCTCATTCACTTGGGTGCCCCCCTAAACCTGCTGCATCCACACACACATATTGAGCTCTCTCAACACAAGGACCTCATCCATCAGTCCTGGACACATCTATAGCCTGTCCATCCTGGGAGTGGATCCCTCTATCATGTGTTTTTCCCATAAATGGTTTTTTTGGAGTTTTTCCTGACCGCGATGGAGGGTCTAAGGACAGGGGATTTCCTGGGACAGTCCTTTTGTTTGTGTGTTTATTGATCGTCTAATAACTTTGTTATTGTTTGCAATGACATTGTTTATTGTTTACTTACATCTCTTTCTGTGAAGCCCACTGAGGCAACTTTGTTGTGATATAGGGCTACACAAATTGAATTGAATTGGATTATGAAATGTATAATATTGAATCTTTTACATGTACGAATACCAGACCGCACCTTAGCCGAGGGATGTTGATGCTCTATAAAACCCTTTAGAATAGACCCCGCCGCTCTTTGTTATCTGGCTGCTAGGTACAAGCAGCCGTTTGGAAAAGTGTGTCAGAGTTTTAAAGCCCTAATTTATTGTCCCTCTCAGCATGCACGTCTCATAACTTTCTAGTTAGCGACTACTGGTTTCATGTTTACACGGCGAGCACAGGGAGAGAAACTTCACACATCCCAGCTCTCTCCGTTGAGTCGCGGACCGCGGTGCCACCTCTGCACAGTCGCACCAGAGTGGGACCTCAGGCGCCAGCAGGACCCCCGCCGAGTCTAACGCCATTGGTCACAGCCCCTCCCCTGACCGGCCAGACATCATTACCTCACATGTAAAAAAAAAAGGACTGCTCGCTCGGTGGCTTAAGCTCACCTTCTCCCAGTAGACCCCCAAAACCTGCCTTTGAACAATTTTTTGGAGACTTCCACCTCTTAAATCTTAAAGGCAGAAACGGTCCCCCATCATTGTAAAAAAAAAAAAAAGGATGAATCTGGAAAATGCAATAAATCTGAGATCACAGACTCGCTCTGGCCCTAGATAAATTCTTGCACCTCAGTCTGGCCCACTGCTCACATCTGCCTTGCATTTGGACACTTTTACATGGCAACAGTACACAGGAGCTCTTCTAAAGCTGTACAATCTTAACGTGTATGTAGACACACGCCACTCGGTCCAATGTGTCAAAGCACTTTACTGTCACTGAGATAGTAGCTACTCCCTGGGTCAGTGACATCTCAACCCACTCCAGCAGGTGCATACTGATCAAAGCGCCCCCAACTGGACAACCTCAGGGTGGAGTGAAGTGTTTCATCTGTGGTCCATCATTTGCTCCATTATCCTGATCTTTTAATGTATTGCTTTTGTTTGTTCACAGCTCAAAAGGAACATTCGGCAGAAGAAGATAGGCTCAATGCTGCACAGAAAAGGTAATATTCTATAGATGTAGATATTATCAAATTTTATTTCAGACATCTTTTATTACAGACTCCACAGAGTCCACAACACATAAAACACATATATTTCAAAATCCAAAATCTAAAATATGTTTCAAGACATTCACGCTTTGCTTCTCATTTGCACTTAGTTGAGGTCTGCGCAACTTCAAATGTACTCAAATCACTATACAGGTTTCTATAGGACCCATAATAATCGGGACCCGATTCTTGGTCTGGTTTAGCACAGTTTTTTGGACATTCTTATTTACATTATTTGTTTATTTGATGAGGACAATGCACATAAATGAACACATTTTCATGATATTGTGTAAATATTTAGCCAGAAGCTCAGGTATTTCAATTATTTTTTATATCCAGTTGAATTCTTTTTTGTTCCTTTTAGTTTTTTCTTTTGATTCTGCTTTTGAAAATAGAGGCGACCCTCTTTTGGTCCTCGACCCTGTATTTGAGAACCAGTCAGTTGCTCTAATTTCCATCTTCTAACTCTTTACAGTTCTCCCTTGTTTAGCAATGATAAGAATTCAATAATAGAAATCTAAAAAAAAAGGCAGAAATATGTCTTGAGATTGTAATATGCTTATCACTTTGGGTTTGTATACTGAGGAGTTTTCCTGCTAGAAACTATCCAAATAGACTAGATAAATATGATGTTATCTAAACTTTGAGTTAAATGTTATATAATATCCCATTAATTGTAAGTGAAATCCTTTCCTTTAATGCTTAACCGTGAAGATAAATGGCCACTTTAGCCCCTGTGCGTACACCACATGCAGGGTGCTGGTTTAGGGCCGGACACCCTGTGCTTCCACCCCACAGATCCAATCCTTCTTATCTGCCATGTTTTATGCACTGGCCTCTCGAGAGTCCTCCACCGGGGCTGATTTATGGGCGCGAGACACACTGGCAGCCGCTGCACTTGTGTTCGGCCCAAATCATATCTGGAACATTTCATATTGGAAAAAGATGGTGTAACAGACAAACAAAGCGAGCCGATTATTTTGTTCGCCTTGTTTGGACAGAGAGCCGAAATGTTTGTAACTCTCCCGCTTCCAAAATGAATCACGGGAAAGCACATGAAGGAGGAAGCAAAAGAGCTCCGGACACAAGAAAATGAGGACGATAAACAATTTGGAAAATGATTGCTTCGGACAATACCATAATTCAGAGAAGGTTCCAGACTGCTTTGTTTCAGGGTTCTGTTTTTAGGCCAGAAAAATCAACTCTCTCCTCGTTCATAGTTACTACATTTATATGCAATCATCGTAGCCCGAGCATAACAGAGGTTTTATAATCGCATATAGAACTTTGTGAACAGAAATCCAGCTAGATGGCTTAATTGAGCAAACTAAGTCAGCAAACTCTGCCTGTATACATAGTACTATCTATACTGTTAGTGACTGCAGTGTAATGAAAAGCTGACACCACCTTCAGGCTTTAATGAACTTTTCTTCTAATTTCACCCAAAGACCGGCGCTGGCTGGAGCATGACCAGAGAGCAGGAGGGGGGTGGACAGGGGGGCGTTGGAGTTCCCACAGAGCCACCTCATAAAAATGACACGCTATTGATGAATATGGGCGTCAGTGGGCTCGCGGGCGCTGGGTGGGCTCCCACAATCTGCAAGGGACAACAAATCAGCTGCAGCAGGCCCAGTGGTAGCAGTGGCTCCCAGATTATGGTCCCGTGTTAATAAGAGAACAGACGACACTTGCTACTGAATATGTCCACTTTAGTCTCAAGAGGAGTCACTGGGTTTACCTAACTGTCATTGTTAAAGATGGTATGACACATGAGTAAGGTCCATAACTCTGTATGAGAGGTAAAGGTGATCATATTTACTTTCAATGAGAGTATGATTATTGCAGCGTGTCACCTTGCAATGTACTATGGCACCTATTTATCATTTTATAGATAGAAAAAATATATAGAAAAAGGAATTATCAGAAAGATGTATTATTATTTTATTAGTATTATTAATAATAATAATAATAATATTTTTATTGTTATTTTTATTATTATTATTATTATTATTATTATTATTATTATTATTATTAATAGTAATAGTAATAGTCATATTATCCAAACCAGTTAATAGCATTTGTCAAATAAATTACCTTTCATTTAAACCTTGGCTCATCAAAATCAAGTTATGAGCTCTTTCTTTATTCCTGCATGCTTTTTAAATATGTCTGCGTCATGATTGCATTGCACTGGGCTCCCACTGACCCCAGATAGTGAATTCAATGTTTTAGTATGCACCAAGCTATCACCTGACAACCCTTGAATTTACTGTAATCTCTTGACTGAAAGAAACAAAGGAATGCCTGCATTGCCTGTCCAAAAATTTGCCTCATTCTCACGGCCGCTCATGCTTTTGTAATGGGTCTTTTTTTATAGCTGTCAGAGAGGAATGCTGGCTGTGGGTGCTGCAGTAAAAACCCTCTCACGGCAATGGCATCATAACATTACATACAGAAGTGTGGGACTGTTTGTATTCAAGTTGTCCTATATCTGCTTCACAAATGAACTAATTTCCTCCTGATTTTGTTTAGCTTTTGTTGTCATCTGTTTCCAGTGAATATGCTGCTTTCTAGAATAGGCTGAAATGTTTTGATTTGTGTGAGCTCTGACTTGCTGACCTGGAGTTGAGTAGGGGAGCTGATAGAGAGGAGTTCATCATGTCAGGGCTACCTGGGAGCGTGTGCATCGGCCCGCTCAATCCAAACATCTCAAACGCTTTGTTCCGGCGCCTCTTTTGTAGAAATGATCTACAGCACTTTGCTCTCCTCTCGCCCGAGCATCCCGGAGAAATGACGCACCTCCAGGAAATGGGAAGCAGGCATCGGGAAGACCGTCCGAGCGTCTGGCCAGCATATTGTTCATTTTGCATGTCTTGTATTGAGGGAAAATCAGAAGGGTGTAAATGACATTATGGCATTTTGTAACAATGTCCTTTGGGGTGGCCACTAACTGAAGGTTTGATGATTCAGTCCTTGCCTGGTTTTGCACTGTCGTTGTGTCTTTGGGCAAGACATTTTAATGCTTTCAATGCTTTTTGCTCTGTCCCTATCAAATAAACATATATATATATATATATATATATATATATATAAGTAGTGAATGAATAATAATGGACTAAATGGACTTTTTGGCTTCTTCTGTAATCTTAGTAGAAAGTCACTAATGTCCTACAAACAAAGCTCTCAATATTGGCATCGCAAAAACTACCTTGAATCTGGAGGTCAGAGGCTGGCCTGGTGTGAGCAGGACAGGGAGCGTCTCTTGAATTATGGCTGTCCTTTTATTAATGTCAGAGAGAATTAGGCTTAGCTCACAACTGCACTATTAAAAACTCATATTCTTTGATATGTGTGTTATTTACGGGTGTGTTGGTGTGTGTGGTTGGAGTCTGAGCCTATGGAGGTCAGTATGTTGCAACACCTTACTACTCGTTGTATTTATAATATGCAGCCATTTTCTTCAGGTTTTTTAAGTTGAACAAATGTCCACTTTATATGAACATGTTTAATTGTTCTGTCTGATGTGTTGACAGGTTTGATGACATGGTGAACTATTTTGGGGTGAAGGCAAAGACAGGAGAGAAAGAGGTGACCCCGAATTTCGTCTTCATGCTGTGGTTTGAGTTCTGCAATGACTTTAAGAACACATGGAAGAAACAGAGCAAGAACATCTCCAAAGAGAGGTGAGCCTTGAAAGAACTTAAATGTATAATTTAAAGAAAAACTAAAATTACAATATTTTTATCCATATAATTGTATTTTTTTATTTTAATGTTTTAGTAATTTATCAAATCCATAGGTAGGTAAGTATAAGTGGCTTAATGCAGCTGACCAAAATGAAGTTGTTTTATCTATGACTATTGGTGGAGGCATAGCCAGTAGACATCAGTCAAAGTGGCTGTAATTGCGGAGCGCTGATGTGCAGAAACTGCTTTCTAATTAACACCGAGAGGGAGGCCATCAAAGCAGAGACGACCTGAGGACGCGGAGCCATGTCCAAAGCATTGGACCTGGATTTATGATGTTTCCTTTGACCCCAGGCTTGTGTTTGGGGAGGCATTCTTCTGAGGGCCAGCAGACCCTCCTGGCCGCCAACCTGGCTTTACTAGCCACTGGATAGACCTGTGGCTGTTAAAGGCTGGATGTTATGGGAGAACTGATAAACAGTGTAATGATGCTAGACATGCAGCATGAAGTCAGGAAGCACGGGATCAGGGCTGCTCTGTGTGTGTCTCTATCTCTATTTGATTTTTTTTTTAGAATTCATTAATTTGTCAATTATCAACCACGCTGTATATGTATGTGGTCAGATCTCCACCATCAAAATAGGTCTAGACCCCTTCTTCTTGTAGTATACACTTTAGTATACACACAGCTGATGATGCCTTTGTGTAATTAGGTTCTCATAAAACCAAAGTGGTAGTTAATTTTTAGAATTTGATTTTGATATTGCAGTCTGCTGTATCGGTATATTTGAGTTAATAATATTTTGTATATTTCACAAAAATTAAATCTGGAATTACTTACATTTTAATGATTTATTTAACTGTAATAAATGTTTTTAAATCATTGTAATACAGTTTAAATACTGCATTAATTCTTTTCAAACCACAGTATATCATAGGTTATTATGTGCAATATATTGAGTATCCTAGTATCGCCATATTGAGATATTATCAGTATTGTATTGAATCGTGAGGTACCATGAGATTACCAGGCCTAGTCATTTTTCTCTTGGTTCTTTTTTGGACACATGGTCACTGCATCACACTGCGCACCCATGACATGAGAGACTGCTCTTACAGATATGACTGCATACACACACTAGTCTCTGACCTCTGCAGTGAGGTGTGCATGTTTTTGTAGTGACCCCATAGACATCTTAGTTGTGTGTTGGAGAGTGTGCAAAAGGATGCAAAAGGTCAAAGGTCCAAACAATCAATGCAAATATTTTGAATGAGTCAGTTTCCTTTTATGGCAGTTACCCAGCTAAATATTCTGACTCTTACAGGAAGTGCACATATAGCCCATTAAACCTTCAAACGGTGTCTTCCCACAGATTAAAAGAAGCTCAAGAAAGCATCAAGAAGATCACAGCGGAGAAGAGAGTCGAGACCAAGAAGGTTAATGCTAACAGCCTGGTAAGAACCTCTCTCCATAGACCAACTCCTTAGTGTGTTTGTGTGCTTATGTCTTTGTGCTTTTTGACAACAGAAAGAGCGGCTCCGACAGAAGGAAGCCAGCGTATCTGCAAGCTGATGGATGAAGCAGCTAACGGTGTCTGTGGTGGTCCAAAACATTTGACATCACTTGAATTTACAGTTACTACCTGCCTCACAACAACAGACTCTGGACTGGACAAATAAAAACAGTCCCACTGCCGTATCTCCGTCCCACTAACAGCACTGGACACCACCTACTCTTTTGATACGAGCTTAAATGTACACATATGAGCAGCTGGGATCACTGCATGGCCGACGCTGCCCCATTGAAGAGAGTCTTAGAGGTCGACCTCATTCATCCAGCTTCATGTGAACTCTGAGTGGCCAGCTTGTGAAAGGTCATGAAGGGTCAAGGATTTCTAACAGGGCCGGCGAACACATCCAAAATAGAGATATGGACCAAAACAACCATACTGTACACCATAGTAGCAGTGCAGTTGCTGTTGTGTGGCTTCTTGTGTATTGAGTAGAAAAGGTGCTGACTATCCAATGCCGTATGTTCCCAGTCTCCTCTACTGTTGCAAATAGATTTTCATTCACCGTGGCCCATGAAAAGTCTTGTAAATATGCCATGTTGTTGAATTGGCGGGGACTGTGCAGTTTGGGAATTGAGATGTTGTATTTTGTAAATCTGTAGCACTTGTTTTTCTGCATTTAGACAGCTCCTTTAGAAGAGACCGAAGTGGACCTAATCTCAAAGTCTTGCTCCATAAAAACTTTTGCCACTAAAGTCTGGAATACTCCTGTTGATGTTGTTCAGCACAGTTGCACTTTCCTGCTTGCAGTAGCTGTAGCTTACCACACTTCCCTGCAATGCTGCCTGTGTGCGTTCATTAACCCGTATTGCACTGTTTGCACCTCATTTCCTATGCAAGGGTCTATTTTTGTCGATGTATAGTCATGCTTTCAGGAGCTAGTAGAAGTTTTTATTTTTCTGCATTTGGACAAATGTAACGTGATTAATGCCTGTCATTCAGGAGGAGTCTTATTATTTGTACAGAAATATTTTATTTTTTTGCCAGAGAATGTCAGCACTTTGAGGTTGTATTTTTGAGATGCTGCCACTGAAGTGATGCACGTGGTATATCTATTTTTATTCAAATATTTGATGACAGTTTATTATATCGGCAAAACAAGAGTTTCGTATTATAGAATCACGTCCATCCACAGATCTTATGTATGAAGGCGATATCATCATATCCTAAATACGCCGAACTGGATTGATGTTGGTACTTCTACCAAGAAGAAGAATTAATTAACTAATTAATGCCCTAGAACACTTTAATGGATCCATTAAACCTGATGAATTTTGGCACAGTGATCCAGGCTAGTGTATATTTAATGTACATAGGTAAATTACAGAGGTCAAATAAAGAATGCCTCTATAGCGCCCCCATGTTTATGACCCCTATGGGACCCTGGACACACTTACTTTGGCAGAGAGCA